>CAUYSK010045435.1:0-11939 GCA_963575035.1 Avahi laniger | reverse complement strand
GAGCTCAGAAGTTTGAAACCAGCCTGAGCAAGAGTGAGACCCCGTCTCTACTAAAATTAGAAAGAAATTAATTGGACAACTAAAAATATACAGAAAAAATTAGCCGGGCATGGTGGCACATGCCTGTAGTCCCAGCTACTCGGGAGGCTGAGGCAGGAGGATCGCTTGAGCCCAGGAGTTTCAGGTTGCTGTGAGCTAGGCTGACGCCACGGCACTCACTCTAGCCCAGGCAACACAGTGAGACTCTGTCTCAAAAAAAAAAAAAAAAAGAATCTTTAAAAGAATATCTAAAGCATATTTGTGTATCAAGCGTCATGCACTAATTTCAAATTGTTCTTTGGACTGCACACATTAAATGGAATTTTTGGTTAATAATAATTGTTAGCCTGAAGCTATAACATAATATAATGGCAATATTCCAAAAATATTGTATAATTTCTTGTTTTAAGTCGGAAAGCCTAACACTTTCCTTTTCTCAATTATTCCAAATTAATGAGGTTTTGCTGCAATGCAGAGAATGAACCCAGAGAACATTGCCCAATTTGCTGACCAGTACTTGAAACTTTAAACTGTGTTTCTTTCTTTTAACCCAAAGCACTTTTCCAGATTCTAATTCAAGCCGAGTTCCTTTCAGTCACACCTGGTGTAAGTGTTGATTCCCGCTCTGCTCTGTGAAGTGGAGTTTGCCCGACAGTGTAAAGTCCTTCCAGACTCAGGGCCTCTGGATGCAGAAAGCCAATTTGCTTCTTGCTGCTTTGTCTTGGGCACCTCACAGCGTGCTTTAATGACAGCTCAGCAGTTTTAATAGTCCTTTCTAATGGCTAAAAACAGACCCAGTCTGTCCAAACATAGCCTATTCACCAGCTCTCGTCAAAACAATTCGGTTTTGCTATATGACGATGCAGTAGACCATGGAAAGCAGCCACACAGGCTCTATTCACGTCCGAAGTTGGACCCCGGGGCTAAAGCAAGTCAACCCAAGAAATGGTCATATTAAATACTTTTCTTTACTGTCTGTTTCTCAAACGGGGCTCCTGTTTCAGCGGGACAATGCCGACTCCGTTTGCAAAAGCAACTCAGCACAGTTTATAAAACCATTAGCGAAACTTTTTCCTTGAAGGAATGAGGGATTGTCATTTTGACTGTAGGGTGTCATTTGTGCTTAAACACCTTTGTTCCACAGCCTAGAAAAGAAAATCTGAAGCTAGCTCATGGGCGACTTAATTTCTCAAGGCAAGTGACCGTTTACTGTTCTAGTTTCCCTTTAAGGCAGCATACAAGTTAAATATCTGTGTCCTTACTGTAACTCTTTGACATTTATATCTTTGTCATCAGATGGTTTTTATTTCGAGTTCTTTATAGTGTCCTGACCTACAGAGTTAGAGCAATAAAGGGATACCAAATGACACTTAAAATAAAAAATAACTAGTTTCTTCAGACTTCCTTAGGGATGTAATTTTAAAATATAAATGTATTAATGATCCTTCAGTGAAAATGGTTTGCCCCTGCAGTTTTTTTTAAAGGCGGATTTCTTTGCAATATTTTACAAATGCACATTTAATGGTGTTGCCATAAATCGATGGATTCAACTATTCTCTTTGTAGACACATAAATTCGAAAATATTATTTCCTTGATGATTATTACTTCTTTATCTCAGCCAACATGTAAGTCTGGAGTTTTTATTTCCGAATAAATTGTACATGTGATTTAAAAACTATGGTTACACAGTTAGTGGAACCGTATTTCAAATCACCGCGTCCTCCATTAAAACCCTGTTTGTGCAGTGACAAGGACTTTCAGGCCCAGATGACAGGTGTGTGAACCCAGGACTGCTCCCCCACGTAACCCTCATGAACCTTTGGGGAGATGATGGAACAGTGTTTCAAAGTCTTATAAAAGGTTATAGGAGAGACATCATTAATTTATGAGGCTACAGTTTTCTTAGTTGACTTGAAGTTATAAAAAATAACTGTCTCTAAAAATAACTTGTCTCTAAAAAAACGGGAATGGTAGTTGAGGTCAAGGGAAAAGAAGTAATTTTTTCAGCAATATTATTTAGTAAATGAAATCTGGAAGAATCATTAGAACCTCATCATCAGAATAGTGTACACAGTGGCATGGTTGAGACGAAACCAGTGTTGGTAATAAGGGCCAACCCAGTGTGGTGGCTAAGGGAGGATGTACACCCCAGGAATCCATGAATAGTGGGCCTTTGGCCTGAGGTCCTGTGCTCATGACATCGACCATCTGCAGGCTCTTTTGTTGGACCAGAATGCCAGAGACTTGTAGGAATGATCAGTAAAAGGCAAAGAACACTTTGACAGCCAAGAGAAGCACAGATCATTGCTTCCCTAGTGACAAAGGACACAGCCCAGAACTGATGAGTGCAGTACACTACTACCTGTGTCTACTAATGCTTCGATGAACATGTCCCTGTGAAGAGGTGAAGCTTTGCAGAGTTCATAGACTAAGGTGGGAGAAAGAGTAGCAGGATGGACACAAGTTAAAGCCAAAATCCTTGCACGGACCTTCAACAGACAGAGAGTCTAGTGTGTGGTGCAATAAATGCACCCTCACAACTATGGAGTGAGGCCTAAGCTTCAAGTCTGGAGTGTCTGACCAGGGTTTAGGGAGCCAGCCTGAGCATATGCGTGTGATTTAAAATGTTCAAATTCATCACATTCTCGGTTTCTGGGTACCTGGGTCATGTCTGCCCTTGCTGGAATCTGAAGCAGTTTAATTTGGATATTGAACCTACCATTTCATACCCAAGCTTGGAATGGCTGGCACTGGCTTCAAGGACTAAAATGGTAAAATGCAAATATTTTTTCTTTACATGCCCTGAAAGGAATGCTTGTGTCCAGTTTAGAAACATCTAGAGAATGCCAGGCATAATAGTGCACACCTGTAGTCCCAGCTACTATGGAGGCTGAGATGGAAGGATCACTTCAGCCCAGGAGTTTAAGACCAACCTGGACAATACAGCAAGACCTCATCTCTAAAAAATAATTAACAATTAGCTGGGAAAAAATTATATAAGCAAAATATGCATGTATAGAAAATTTTAAAAATAAAGAAAAGTAAATAAAAGAAACATCTAGAGGCCAGTTCATTCATACATGATTGTTTTGGGGATGGGAAGTAGAAAGTAGGCTTGCTGTTCTATTTTGCCATGTAGTGAGTCTGTCTCATGCTCCGAAAGGGGGACAGTTTTCAGTTTCCTCAACAGTGTAATGCTTCAGGCAATATATGAAGTTCACCTAGAATATTTGATAAAGCAAATTCTTTATACTATCTCAACTTTGTCCTTGGTAGGGAGTTTTGCTTCAAGCTAGTTCTAAAATTCAACAAAAATGTCCTAATATTGCCTAACAGAGAGAAAGAGCACAAGAGAGAGAGAGTGCACAGTGAGTAGAATCTGGAGCATATTTTATATTTTATCACCTTTAATGAGGCAGTCAGAGCCTGTCACTCATATGATTGACTGGCTGCCTTCAACATGTTTTTCAGGGCATTTAAGAAGTGCAGTATTTTCTTTTCTCTGTTGCTGATATCATTGACACTAAATATTTAATCACCAACTAGGACTGCAGTAGCTGCTCCTCAGAAGTGATGAATAATGAGCCCCTGTACATTTGTGAACTCCCTGTTGTTGGTTGATTAGGTTGACTTTGCATGGAGAGATTGGACATGGATGGTTTATTGCTCATGGTGAAAGAGGCAAATGTAACATCAAGAACACTGATCAAACTGAGAATATAAATGCTGCTTTGTCATTGGCATGTAATTTTAAACAGTGGCTTGAATAATAATAGTTCTTTCAGTTTGCCTAATTTTTTTTTCAGAGGTATCAAAATGTCTTTTAAATCTTTTCTGAAATTTACCCTATTGTAGCCTCATGGTATATTCCTGTCCCCATAGGTATGATTTTTCATTTTTACCAATGGAGAAACTGAATCACAGGGAAATTAAATTACTAATCTTTGACTTTACATCAGTAATAGCATAAGGATCAGAATCAGATATTCTGATTTATTTTAAGTGGCTCCTATCACAAATCTCAGATGCAGTCTCTGCTTATGCTTTTATAGAAGCTGTGGAATTACAGCAAGTTACCTATTTTTTAAGTTCTACTTTTCTCATCAGTTAAATAGAGATGGTAACACTGCTCTGAAGGTAAATTTGTAGCCATGACTACATCAGGCCATGTAAATTGCTCTGCCTTGTTGCTGACACACAAAAGACATTTTATACAAGATAGTTTATTATTATTTTGTATTATTATTATTTAATTGCATACATTTGGCTGGAACTCCCAATATATTTAGTAGTGATAGTATCAGTTTCTGACTATGTAAGTATGCTAGAACTGCCATAATAAAGTATCACAGACTGGATGGCTTAAGCAACGTATATTTATTTTCTCACAATTATGGAGGCTAGAAATCCAAGATCAGGTTTCAGTAGGATTGGTTTCCTCTGAGACCTTGTCCTGGTCTTTTTTCTTTGGCTTATAGATGGCCATTTTTTTCCTGTGTCTTCACATGGGTTTCCTTCTGTACATGTTTTTGTCTAGATTTCTCTTCTTCTAAGGACACCAGTCATATTAGATTAGGGCCCACCCTAATGACTTCATTTGAACTTAATTGCCACTTTAAAGATTCTGTCTTCCAAAATGGTTGCATTCTGAGGTACTAGGGTTTAGGACTTCAATATGTAAATTTTGGAGGGGACATAGCTCAGTCCATAACACTGACTTTCAATAATAAGTAATATTAATCTGGTTTACTTCACTATTTTGGGGGACATATTTATTATAAGGGAGGAAGGGTAAATGACATATTTTTGTGGAATTTGAAAAAATAGTTGCTGCTTCCTCTTTATGTATAAAACCATGTCTGAATTCCAAATAAATGACTTCATCTTGTGGTGCGATTAAACCCAAGTAGTTTTTTTTGGAGGGAGGTGATCTCAGAGAGTGTCTGTAAGGAAGTAAAGAAGAGGAGAAAGAAGCTAATTTAGGAAGTGTTGATGAGAGTCTTAGCAGCCTCCTGGTAGAGGTTTTTCTGGGTTCTTGATGATGTCAGGAGAAAAGAATTTCAGGATACACCACGTAAGCCAAGCAAGGGATAGCTTCCTATTGAAAGTGGAAGTACACCCTCAGAGGGCAGGCAGGCTTGAAAAGAGCAGCTGCACTGGGAGGAAGTGATTTTTGGTCTTTTGAAGTTTTACTAATTGAGGGGAGGAATATTCAAGGTTAAGGGGTTGGCTTTTACTAAGGATTTGGGTAGTAATTCCTAGAATTGGGTTCCCTCCAATTTTCATACTTTTTATGGTTGTCTCAGAACTGTCATGGTGATTTAATGACAGTGAAATTTTAAAACTGCAGTATAAATGATAATGTAATTAGCTAAATTCCTGTAAGGTAACAGAGATAGCTGACAAGCCAGCTGAAGCCAGTTCTTGCTTGTGGTTATCAGCCCCTCTAGTTAGCTTCTGCTTGATGGTTGCTTACTTTACCACGTGCACACAATCTTCAAGCCTCTGCATCCAGCCAAGCCCTGGCTCCTACTCTAACAAGACGGTCTGCTGTGGCACCCTCAGGACGCAACTCAGAGCCTTCCCACACCAGGAACAAGGAAACCGGGTATGCAGATGCAAACTCCTGTCGTATCTGTTGAGGGATGCTCCAGGGAGTGCTTTTGGCTTAGGCTTTGCCAGGTTTAGCACAGTCCTGTGGGCACTAGGAGCATGAGGTGATTGCAGTACAAGTAGGGAATGCAGAGATTATTATTATCTCAAGTTTTGGGGGGATTAACTTTGTTATTCCTTGGTTTTGTGACTATACTCTTATATGTGTGTATGTGTGTGTGTGTATGTTTATTTATATATTTTAGTCTTGAGTACTACCAGTATATGTCCATTCTTAGTGGTTGGTCAAGATGGTATAATTTTAATAGTCATAATACAATAGTAAAATGTTTCCAGTGGAAAGTGCAACATGTACCTACATTGTGAAAGGCATTACAGGGTATAAGCTATACTGAGTGAAGAGTAAAATGAAACAAATGGATTAACCACAGTATAACATAGTAGTTAAGGATATTGGTTTTGAAACCTTGAAACCAAACCAACCTGGATTCAAATGTTAGCTTTGATGCAAGACACTCTCTGAGTTTTCTTTTAAGGAAAAGACAATAATCCTAATTTCCTCATTAGATTGTGTGAAGACATGTGAAAGTCTTGTCATAGTAACTTTTAGGTCATCAATGCTCAATAGAGTAGCTATTATAATTATTATATATTATATTTTAAATTATTATATATTATAATTAATAAGATGGTAATAGTAATAAACAGGAGGGTTTTAGGGGTTCATTTCTGGTTCCATTTAGTAGCCATGAAACGTGTGACCAGGGACTTCTCTTCCTGATTTAGTGTCAGAAAACCTACTCTATAGGCCTCAATAGCCCAATTGTGAGTCAAATTGTGTACTTTCCTCCTTTGCTAAAAACAAACAAACAAATAGCATCAAAACCTGTGGAGAAGGCCTGCGTGGTGGCTGATGCCTGTAATCCTAGCACTCTGGGAGGTCCAGGTGGGCGGATCGTCTGAGCTCAGGAGTTCCATGCCAGCCTGAGCAAGAACGAGATCCCGTCTCTACCAAAAATAGAAAGAAATTAATCGGACAGCTAAAAATATATAGAAAAATATTAGCTGGGCATGGTGGTACATGCCTGTGATCCCAGCTACTCGGGAGGCTGAGGCAGGAGGATCGCTGGAGCCCAGGAGTTTGAGGTTGCTGTGAGCTAGGATGCCGCCACGGCACTCTAGCCCGGGCAACACAGTGAGACTCTGTCTCAAAAAACAAAACAAAACAAACAAAAAAACAAACCTGTGAAGATTTGCTTTATCTACCCAAGAGACTTTTTAAGGCTGAACACCATTAATGAACTTTTATGTTATAAGGTCATGTATAAACATAAGCATTTTTGCTATGGTGTGCTTAACAGTGGTGTAGTAGCCTTTCCCTCTTTTTTCATTTAAGTTGGGATTTAGATATGACATTGAAGTTTTCTCCGAAGACTATGTCCCTGCTTTGCCACAGGTCCTGGGAACTTTATATTACACTTAGAGAGCAAAAGTATTATGCTAAAATGGGAAAACTAGGTGTTCAAATATGTAGATAATGTACAGGTTCAGGGAGTATCCACTGAATCTGATTCCGTAAATCTTAGTGTATTGGTCTGGTTCCTTACATTCATCATCTGCAATATCTTCCATCTCTTTAGAATCTTAATCTTAACCACTGTGCTCCAGGTAGAACCCTGTGATTTCAGGTAACAATTTCACTCTTTTGCAGACACTTGAGCCTAAGCAAGGGTTTGTCATTTTGTGAACTGCACGTAGGGTTGCTTTAAGAAAACTCCATCCTCCGGGCTGCTACTGCTTACTTGATTTTTATTTTATGTATTTTTTTTTTCCAGGACACATTTCCTTTTTGTTTGGATAAAATCAAATCTTTTTGATCCACTTTTATTATACAGCACCTTCTTTTTTATCATAACTATTCTTTCTGACTCCCATCTTCCCACGAAATTCAATTTGCCTGTCATTCGAATCCAAAATTAGCCTTTCTAAAACAAACCTTTGTATTTGCTAAATATAAGCTTCAGGGAAATTGGGTGGTTGTTGTATGATATAAACTGGTCAAGGGGTATTTCTTCACAATGATGAGGTTTATAATTTAACAGAAATGCTATAGAGCTTGAGGTCATACATGCCATCATGCTTAATTGACTGAGTATAGCCCCCTTTTGTCCTTCCCTGAGACATAAATTCCATTCTATTTCAGTCATTCTCATTCAGACACATTTGCTTCCATTCCTTCCCATCCCATCCTTCGAATTTCTTTCTAATGTATGTTAAGCATCAACCTCAAGAAAGACATTTTTCTAGGTAATAAAACCCCTCTATATAATCTGTAAAGGTTTCAAGCTATTTTAGGGGCTGAGAAGATAATTAATATTAGGATAGCAGGGATTAAATTTCAGTTTATCTTTCACATCGACTGTGTTATTCATGGCTGGTGTGTATATGGGCTAGGAAGAAGTAAGAAATCTTTTGCTTCAAGATACCTTCCATGGTTAATTCAAAGGGCAATGTTTAGACTCTGTTCTTCATGGGGTAGAGGGAAGGTTGTGGTGAACTCATGCCGCCCTTCAGTGGGGTTTAATTTAGGTTGTAAATTGCCGTCCAGTTTGTAAACAGTTCTTGCAGGGAGCTTTGTGATAGCATCTGCAACATTCATTGCATTCTTCATACACGGTGTTGCTACCATGTAGTTTTTGCGAGATTTACCCTGTTCTAGTTCCAGGAGTCCTCCCTAATTAGTTTTTTAAACCACTCAGAATCATCTTTAAAAAAATTAATTATTTTTAGATATAATGTTCATATAATAAAAAGCACAAATCTTAAGTGTATGGCTCAACAAATTTTCATTCATGTATACATCAATATAAAACTACAGTTAGGGTAATATTAATTCAAAGTTTCCTCACTTAGAGATTAGTTCGCTGATGGTCAAATCACCCAGGATTGAGCCAACTAAGGGTATGGTATTTCTTTTAGCTTCCATGAGTAGTTGAAGGTTGATATAATGAGAATTAAGCATGTGTTAACTGTGGGAAATTACTGTCTTTCCAACTCACTGTAAAACAGGACTTGTTGTCCCAGATATTGCTGGTAACCAATCTTGCATGAGGATAAGCATTCACAGGGGAAGGTACAGATGACAGAACTCAGATTAAACTTTGTCTGAAGCTCACCCTTCTCCTAGTTGCTCTTAATTTTATGATTCAATAAATGGATTGAATTTATTTTGGACTAGAGTTCCTTTTACTTAAGACCTAAACAAAGTTAAAATATTTGCCTTCATACTTTTTGTTTTGCAAGGAGCTGACTCATTTTTTTTAACACCAGTGGCTCCTTGTAAACTTACGTGAGACCCCCAAATATCATGGACGTAGGCATACAATTTTGAAATTCTGGTAGTGTTACCTCTTTTTGTATTCTAAATTCTAGCAAAATCTCATCTGGTTTTTAGTCTTTGAGAATAAAAACTATCTCACATGAATAAAATATGAATATAACAAAGGGGGAATGTGCAGTTTTCCAGCCTCATGTAAATTCAATTTATAATACAAACATAAGCCTTCTGAAAGCACGAAAATCTTACACCCAGAGCCCTAAAGACAATGTTAAAAGAACTGAGTTCAAGTCCCAATTCTGCCCATTTTTAAGTTGTGTGATATAAGACAGTTAATTAATTTGTCTGTTTTAGTAACTGTATGAATCTTTGTAATACTTTACATTTATCAGTGTCTGCTCCTTTATCAGAATTCTTTCCCTCTTTCCCTCCTCATCCTTTCTTTCATTTTTTATTTGGTTGCTTTACAAATAAGTATTCACTGTTATTATTCTCTATATTCTAAAAATATTTTTATTCAAGATTGAAAGATGGCTATGGCTATAAATGATACAGAATGGGGGAAAGGAATAGATAATTGTGGCTGTTCCATTTTAATTTAATTTAATTAATTAGTTACTTTTTAGCAACATACACAATGCTAGTTTGGCTTTGAAAGTTGTCTACTATCTCTTCACTTTTACCTGAGGGTGAGGAAGCTAAATTGCCCAGCCCTTCTAACATAACTGTTTTTCCTGCTCTGAGGGTAAACAATGAGATTACATTTAACCTTGAATTAGAGAGGAGAGTTCAAATATTGCAAAAAATTTTTTTTCCTTTTCTGACACTCTCTTACTTCTTATTTCTAGGATCACTAGGCAGAGATTTTAGAGGTTTGTAAAAATAGAGAATCTGCAGCCCCCTTATAGCGGAATCTCTGGGAGAGGGATCTAGTATCAAGGCATTTGTAATAGTTTTAGAAACCTCCCTACAGCTAATCCCCAGATCTGTTGGGAATCACTGACCTAGAGTAGACCATGCCTGAATTTACTTCTAACATAGCCTTTGACCCAAAGATGCCTAAGATTCCTTTATTATTCCAGTTGTGATGGTCCTTTCATTGCTGATGACTCAACTTCAGCCTAGACGATGGCTGCCATGGAACTTGATTATGTCGATAGGGATAAAATTACTAGCTATCAGAGATTGTTGTCATTATCACATGAACTGACTCATACAAAGTTAAATATAGGTAACAGATGGTAATGTGCATGTAGAAACTTGTTTGCATACCCTAGAATTGGGGCACAAACTCAAATGCTGACCGTGGCCATGTAAATGATATTAACAAACAAGCAACCTGGGGTAAGATAATAAGCAATGGCAGGGACCGTCGCAACTGGGAACACTCCCCACCCAGAGGGTTTTGCACTTGCTCATCTCCAGTCAATTGCTTTATTTGAGAATCAGGAACAGGGTTGCCAGATCTTTAGATTTTTTTTTTTTTAAGTTAAAAATCTAGATTTGTTTAGATTTAAATTTTGGCGCTTTTTTAAAAAAGCACTGAGGGTAGTGGAGCAGGAACTAATCTATGGGGCAAATTTTGCCTATAAGTTTTCAGTTTGTGGCTGCTGCTATAGAATCTAGGGATTCTGGGGAGTGGGGCTGGGGGGCAGTACCCCAGAGAACCAGACTGAGTTTGGATAGGGTCCCAATGAGTGGGTGTCATGCCACCTCAGCCAAGCACCAAAGCCTGGGAAGCCAGTATCCTGAAAGCATGTGTAAATCACGGGCTCTTCCTGGCTGGTAGTCCGTCCTAGGCTATGATGCATTAGTCCTGGGGAGCCTAATGTGCTAACACGTTGGGCTATTTCACTCACACACTGAAGGAGTGTAACATTTTCTGTTGGATTTCTAGGAAGTGAAGAGACAGGTGACATCAAATATGTTTAAGTAAATAAATAAAATAGTTTGATGAATGAAAACATAACAGGGTGAGAAAGAGGAAAAATAATTTCAGGGTGATTATCAAAACCTTGTCAATGGAAGAGATTAGACACTATGATAATACATAAAAGCCTTTACGGGTTTATCGAAAAGATATAAACAGCAACTAGATTTACGATAATTTAATTCAAAGCTCCATTAAGTATTTGCAGAAACAAAGGTATATATTCCATAAAAGGAAATGGTTTATTAGCTAAACTTGGTTACTTTATATCTGATTTTCCAAGTGGATTTTTTGATTGTTCACAGTTCATTCCACATATAATATGTATTACAAATGGAAAAATTTGCCTCATGTCAGTAACCTTATTCTGAATGATGATAAGAATTTCTGATATATGCATAGTTAGGTTTGTAGAGTTTTACATGGCTAAGCTAATTTGTTTATTTATCTTTTTATTTTGAAATAATTGCAAACTTAAATTTGCACGAATAGTCCAAAAACTCCCATATATCTTTTACCCACCTTCAATTACTAACATTTTATTTCATTTAATTTCTCATATTCTCTCTCCCCATGTTCATTGTATCTACTACTACTAATATATATTATTTCTTTTTTAATTCATTTGAAAGTAAATTGTAGACATCAAATCCCTCTTCCCTTAAATAGTTCAGTATTTATTTACTAACAACAGGATAATCTCTTATATAACCTCAATGTAATTAACAAAATTAGAAAATTTAACAAAATTCAACAACATTTAATATAAAGTACACTTGTCTAATCTACAGTACGTGTACAGATTTTGCCAAATATATAGTTAAAGTCCTTTAGAACATTTTTTTCCCAGCCCAGGATCTAGTTCAAGATCACGTTTTGCATTTCTTTGTTATGTCACTTTAGTCTCCTTTAACCTCAAGCAATTCCCCACCCTTTTTTTGTTCTTTCTGACATTGACATATTTGAAGAGTACAAGTCAATTATTTTACCATAGATTATCCCTCAATTTGGGTTTGTCT
>CAUYSK010045433.1:0-12247 GCA_963575035.1 Avahi laniger | reverse complement strand
TCACAGCAACCTCAAACTCCCGGGCTCAAGTGATCCTCCTGCCTCAGCCTCCCAAGTAGCTGGAACTACAGGCATGCGCCACCATGCCCGAATAATTTTTTCTATATATTTTTAGTTGTCCATCTAATTTCTTTCTATTTTTAGTAGAGACGGGGGTCTCACTCTTGCTCAGGCTTATCTCGAACTCCTGAGTTCAAACAATCCACATGCCTCAGCCTCCCAGAGTGCTAGGATTACAGGCATGAGCACCACGCCCAGTCTAGTTACCTATTATTAATAGTAATAATGGTATTACTATTTATTTCACAGCATTGGAGCTAGCATTGGTTAGGTTTCCTGGATCATGTGAAAGTTATTTGCTAAGAAATTGTGTGCTGGAATGAAACCTCCGTGGGAGTGAGGACAAGGTGTTAAGGAAAGGTAGACTCAGCCTCATCTCAGGAGAGCTCTGGAATACAGATTGAACTGCAGAGCTTATCTCGATTTTTTTTTTTTTTTTATTCCAAGGGAACTGAATTTTTGTTGCCTGAGCCTGTTATGCATTAGTTATCAATCATTTCACAGGGATAAGGGAGAGTCAGTATAAGATATAATTATGAGTGGTTCATGCATGGTATGTGGGTTGACTCACCCAAGGGCAATGCTTCTAAGAAGGTATATGCTATTAGTAACAATATCCAAAGCAATTGGGGGTTGAGCTCACATAACCAGTAAATGGATGCTGTGCTAGTCACCATCACAGTCAGGTTGGGGACTTTTTGCTTCTCCTTCCCACAAATCTCTGATCAACTCAATGTAGGTCTCTGTCTTCTAAATTATATTTCAATTTATTATGCCATTAATTAACGGTGCCTAGTATATTGCATTTTCTTAATATATTGAATTGAAAGGAATACCAGCAAGATGCATAAATATATACGAACATGAATTAATGAGATAAATAAAGGAAAATGAAATATTGTGTTCAAAAGCTTAGGAAAGGAACTCTTCTTTTGTGATTCAAGAGCACATGGCCTTCAGAAAATATATGAGCCCTTTAAAATATTTTATAAATGTGTGCTTTAACATATGCACAATATTTTTCTAGAAACAGAATTACATTCTAAACTGATTTTTGCAACAAAGTGTTGCAGAATCCCTGATGTAGAGTTTGAAAATTATTATGACTATATTAGCTTGGCACCATCCATGGTGAAGTCCTGGCCACCCCTCACTTGGCTTAATTGTGGTTAATATTTATCTAAAAGAGTGAGGGGACATAATTGAACTAATTGCAAAAGAACTTGATGGGGAGACTTTCAGTACCTTGTTTCAGCCCCTTGTCTCTAGTGGTATTATCAAACAGTGCTACCATAATTCAGAATTTAAAATGTGATTTGTCCTCTAGTTTAATACTGTTTTTACAAAAATGCTTTTTAGTATTGTTTTTTTTTTCAAGAATTTTATCTTTTGGTTGTCTAGAGAACCATAATGTTATATATGGACAGCAGAAATATTAAACTATAGAAACAAAGTGGAAACCATCATTATTTAAATTTCTCTCAAAATACTGTCTAAAATCACCAGTTATTTCTAATTGTAATTAATTTATTTATAATATCGAAGGTATTTTTCCAGTTTAAGAAACAATATGGTATAGAGATTAAGAGTAATTTATTTGACTTCTCTATATCTGTTTCTTCATCTATAAAATAGTAATAACAATAGTAATTTCTCTCAAAGTCTTCTTGAAAAATTTAAAATAGATAATGACTCTAAAGTGCTTCAAACAGAGCCTAGAACACAGGTATATGCAATAATTATTAGCTATCATTTATCATGTAAATGTTTTCATTGAATGATCTTATGATCATCCTATTTAAAGGAAAATAATTTAATGAAAATAGAGCATGTTGAAGATAGACATTCTAAAAAACCCCTTTAGTTTCTGGACTTGCTTACCAAAACCTTAGAGCAGGAGGAGATTATTATCGGTGTGGGATTCTACATTTATCTACTCAGAGTGCAGCATGCTTTCCTGAAAGATGATCATTAGCATCCTCATCCCTATTTTATTATCAGCAACTGTAATTAACCATCTTCTAAATAATCGCATGAAACTGAAGCTATCCATCATTACCAGTGATGGTAAAATTTATTGCAAATAGTGATTTTAGAGTTGGATATTAATTATAAAGGTGCTTGGTCACCTTCCAACAACTAGAGTTAAATATTCTGAAAATTAAACAATTATGTTCTTCAAAGGATATCTGAATTATTTGATTGTAATTGTATTTGTCACTTATTAATGACAATCAAGTGCTTTTCTGATGTAATTTAGACTTAGCTGGGGTTCACTTAGAATACTGCAAAAAAAATAAAAATAAAAAAGAAGGAAAGCATAAAACTCAGCAATAAAATTGGCTTAACTCAAAAAAATAAAACTTTAAAAAAGAAGATGATGATTTTTGTAGAAATGTATACTTTAAATATGGCCCCAGAGTTGCTTTTGGAGAAGACATAGAATCAGGGGTGATTATACTATTTATATTTTCATTAAATGAGATAAGCTGAAAAAATACATATCGTTCTTGATTATTACTACAAGTATAGTGTAATTAAAATATGTGCATCTACTTAATTATAGAAATAAATTTCAGGGTCTTTATAATTTCCTTTATTTTCATATTGCTCTTTCTGATAATGTAAGTAATTTAGCTGAAGTTTTAAAGGAGAGAAAATCCTTTAAGACCATTTTTCCAAATATTTGACTACATTTTTCTGAGCTTGACTTCTCATGACAGGGAATGGTTATGCTCTGACATTTATTTTTATTAGCTATTGACCTGTGTATCTTTATAAATTTATAGCCCTCTATGCCTTTTTTTTTTTTTAAAGTTTAGGAAAACGTTTTCTGGGCAATAATCTTAATCCCCTTTGTAAAACTTTTTACTTGTCATTCTTTGCTGTTTTCCTTCTATACTAATCTTAGAACATGTCAGTTTTCTCCTTGATTCTTGAAGGGGGCCTAGGAGATGAGATGGGTTATTTGGAAAACAACTTTTCCCATGAGAATCAATACATTGCAATATCAAGAAAGATTTACCAAGTTTATTTTCTCCAGAGCTTCTGAGCTGCATAACTTGGAAGGGTACCATTCGCTTTGTATCCTGGAATTGTGCCCTGGGAAAGCACTCACACAGAATGCAATGAAAATTATGCTCTGTGAAGTAGTTAAAGAAGTATACTTTATCTAAACCTTACGTATTTTTATCATAATCTTTCCAAATCAACTTGTATTATAATCACAATGTTCTAATTATCATATTAAAAGACAGTACAAAATATATAAGCTAGTCACAATTATTTTCCAAAATAACTCATTAAAAACAAATCTATATCCAGATCACCACTTTTACAAGTCCTAGAATATTCAAAAGCAAAAAGGAAAAATTTTTTTCTTATTACCATTGCTATCTTATATTTACACAGAATATTATGTTCATTGACAATTTCATATTATTAAATATGTTATCAAGATTATTATTTTAAATTCTCACAGTTATATCATTTATATATGTTTTACAATCTAGTTTTTATATATATTTAAGATTCTCTCTTCCATTTTAATCTCCACTAAGAAAGGAATGGTAATCTTGAATTTGGTTACGGCTCACACACATCTAATAAAGAAATGGATACAATCTTTTCAATATAATAAAGCAAGTACCTCCCTTACCAAAGCATAAAATAATTACTAGCCACACTTTGTGGACACAGTGAATCTTGCCTTGCTGATTGGCAAAAGTTTCAGTGCTAGACATTAAGTACCTAGAATACAGTACCTGTCTGAAAGGCCCATCCTCTAGATGCCAAGAAGACAGCTAAAATTGTAAGGAACCTGGGACAGTGGAGATGGAGAGAGAATCCAGAGTTGGCAGAGGCAGCCAAGAGAGGGAGTCAGAACTTTGAATTGACTAAATGTTTACCAATGAAGACTCTTCTAAAGTCAGACATATTGTTGTCTCTAAACCTCAGACTTATCCCATAGTAAGCAGCTGTGGTGGCCCAAGAACAAGAAAGATCAGAAACAGATAATAAGGAGCTTTGGTTTTATTGCACATATAATTTGTAGTGTACATAGAATTCATGTCATGTATGTATTAGTTCACACAAGACGACACAGCCTCACAGCAGATCTAACTATATATTTGGTATCTAGATATATTTAAACAGATGCAACATACTAGGTACCATTTAGTCACTGAGGGTATGTATTATTCCTGCCCCTATGAATACTGTGCCTTACTGGGGGAGGACAGATATTAATCAAAGAATTACAATAATAAATGCAAATTAAAAGCAGATAATTATTCTTTTTAAAAATATGGGAGCAAAGAACTATAAAGTTTTTAAGAAAATAACCATGCCTTGAAGATGGAAGGCAGGAGGATTTGGGGAAGACACAGACCATTTCTCTGAAGAAAGCACATGTGACTTGAGCTCTGAAGGATGAGCTGTATTTAACTAATGTGACTGAGGGGAGAAAGATCTTATTTCTGCCCTATTTTTTGCTCTCTCACCTAGTAAAGATGTTTAGAAAATTTGAGGCGGTGGGGGGCGGTGGGTGGAATTTCTAAATTTCTTGTTTATGTCTTTTGGGTCTTAAAACTGTGTTTTTCTTGTTTAACATCTTTCTCGAAGAATACATGTCTATAATCTTTGCTTGACTCTACAAGTTTAAATTAGGGAATGGAAAGGTAAGAAAAAAAAGAAAAAGACAAGTTTAAAACTATTTAAAATACAATGTTAAGAACATCAAAAGCAAGATATAAACTGGGAAAACATATTTGCGAACCATAAATCTCATAAAAGACTTGAATCTATAATATATTTTTTAAAGTTTTCCAATTTAATTTAAGAGACTAACATCCAGTTTTAAAAGTGGGCACAATTTTAGAATAATGAATTCATGGAAAAATATACCAATCAATAACAAATAGCTATTTTAAAAGGTGCTAATTAAGGAAATGCACATTAAAACCACAATAACATATTACAGCACACCTATTAGAATAAATAAAACTAAAGACTGACAATGCCAGATAAAAAACTTGAATTTTCATATATTTCTATTAGTAATACAAAATGATACACTTTGAAAATTAGTGTTTCAGGTCTTTTTATAAGGGATAAATGTTTTTATAAAGGATAAACATCTTTTTATAAGGGATAAACAACTCCAGAATCTCACGTCTCACTAATAGATATTTAATTGAGAGAAATGAAAAAGTACATGTACATCTCCACTCAAAGGTTTGTAAATGAATATTCACAGGAGTTTTATTTGCAATGGCTGAAAACTTGAGATAATTTAAATACCCATCAGCAGGTAAATGTATAAACAAATTGTGGTATACTCATATAATAGAATTCTACTCTGCAATAAAAGGGAACCTACTACCAACACACAAGACAATATGAATGGATATCCAAACCATTACATTAAGTTAAAGAAGCTAGCCACAGAAGACTTTATATTGTTTGAGTTCATTTGTGAATGATTTTAGAAAAGGCAATAGGATGGTAATTAGATTAGTAGTTGCCAAGAGTCAACTGTGGGGAGACGGGATCAAGTACAAAGGGGTAAGAAGAAAATTTCAAGGATAGTGGAAATGTTCTGTGTGTTGCTGAGGGTCATAGTTAGAAACTGCATGAGTTATCTATAACTCATAAAATTTCTAATTAGTTTTTGAAATCTGTTATTAATTGATTTAGGAAATCATGTTTATATTAACTTAGCCACAAATTTTATAAAAAAAAATTAGAGATAAATGGAACACAATTGCAAATGAACATCTTTGTTTCATGTAATCTGATAATTCTGTACATAAAAGAAAATTCAAAAATTATTTTGCATATTGTGTGTACACTTTGTGTTATGATCTGATTTAAGAATACTAGTGAAAATAGTTAAATATTAGGAAAAAAGTTAATGAGTGTTCAAAACAATCCCTCTTTTCTATTTGGATCTTCTGCAAGCCTAGAGTTTTTTTCACTACCATTATAAGTATTAATAATTTTATTTTTCTTTTTTATAGAGAGCCGTATTATTTACACATTGAATTGTTTCTGATTATGAAATTAAGATATGTTTATTTTTGAAACTTGTAAATTCCAAGTCATCTCGAAAGAAGGAAATTAAAGCCATCAATAATAACATTACTCTGGGATAAACACTTTTAATATTTCAGTGTGTTTCTTTCTTGATTTATTTTTTCTACTTTACAAATTTGAATAAAATTTTGTAACCAGCTTTATTCAATTAGATCACAATTTTTCCTCATGTCATTAAGTATCTTTTACATCATTTTTAATAAGAGCATAGTATCATCTGGTAAGGCTTTATCAACATTTATTTATGCAGTGTCCTCTGGTAGGACACTACCAAGAATATATAAAAATAAGTAATATTAGATTTGAAAAAAATCTTTACCCAATGATTTGTGATAATTTCCTGAGGGTAAATTTCTAGAGTTTCTTTTATTGAGCTGACATATGAGACTTTTAAATGTTTTGATAACTAGTAACAGTTTGCCTCCAGAAAGTTTATGCCACATTAATGTTTGAAAACACTTACTTCACCATATGTTCTATATCACTATGTATTAGCAATTAATTTCACACCAATTTTGTAGGTAAAAATGATATTACATTTGTTTTATTTTGCATATTACTGGCTACACGAGATGTTATATTTTGCTTCCAGACGTTTTCTTATTTTATTAAATTTTCCATTTACTTATTTATTCATTCATCTCCCTCTTTCTATTTACTTTTTGATTTAAAATTGGATGTGTTCATATTACCTTAATGATTTATAGCAACTTTTTATATATGGATAGCCTGTCTGGAATATATGGCTCATATATAGCTCAGAGGAGTTTTTTTTCCCTTTTATTTAAAAAAAATAATTGAGTATTACTTTCTGACAAGTGGAAGGAAGGTTCTTAAATTACCAATGAGGAGAGTGATTGTTAAACCATCTCCAGATGAGATCAGCCACACGAGAAGATGTTTGATTTCATTACTTTAGGTAGTTACTGAGTAGGGCCCAGGAAATATTCTGATCACTTAATATCTGAACCTTAGTCAAAATATAACCAGTTTTAGTGGATCTTTTTCTGTGACTTGATAGTCATACACTATTTTGACCATCTTTACTGAAGGAAGTTGGGCATGGACTAGGTCCAACATTCTTTGCTATGCTTGAGAAAAGCATAAAAGGACTTGTGGGAAAATGTTCAACATTCTGTATATCAGAGCAGGTAAAGACTTTCTAGATATACAGGAAGACATATAAAAGAGAAAATGATTCTAATAAACTACAAGGCCTGTAAAACTGAGTTAACATGGAAGAAAATGAAATGTAAAATTGAGAGGAGGAGAAAGCTTTAGCAGTGAGGAGCTACTCAAAGCCTGTGAGTTTCTCTTCTCCCACTGAGAATCTAGACATTCCAATGAAGAGGAAGCAACACGGAATCTCATAAAAGCAACAATAAGCTATGGAGGATCAAAATTAAAGCAATACGACTGAAAATGTTAGGAATTTATCACATCTGAGAAAAGTAAAAACAGATAGACACATAGACAGATAGACAGATAGACAAATAGATCATACAACTAGACATCAATATTTCCTGGGAGTTATCAAGGTGTATAATAAATATCAACCACAAATGAGAAGTAAAACGATCTGGAGTGAAGGTAGCTGGCCGTCATGACAATGTATTTTGCTGTGTATTTGGATAGATTATCCGTTAAATGTAAATCTTTAAGCGGTGTTGTTAATCTGGTTTACCTACTTGGCGTGCTACAAATTGAATAACTATAGTTAAATATATTTTTAATTCTGCAAATCGATTTTCTTGCTCATTTTATCTCAAGTGATTAGTACAAAATCACTGTATATTTCTGTTGGCTGTTTCTCAGTGTTTTGTTTCTACATTAACAAATCCATTCAAGGACTTTTTCATGCATTTATTCACTGATGTTTGGTGTATGAAATACATTAATATTGAGTTTCATAAAGGATAATAATGACCAAACCCACTCTAAAGTGATATAGACATAATTTCTTGTAAAACGACAACAAAAATATCCATTACAGTTGACTTCATTAAAGTAATAATGAACTTCTGATATTAATTTAATTATTCCTTCCAAACAAAGGGTATTCTTTCCATATTTGAGTATAAAAGATGTGTATTTTTTATTATCTTATGTATTAATGTGAATTATGGTTACTCTGCCATTATGTGAACTGCGCAATTTAGATTGAAAAGGTTAGTTTCTGGTATTGCATCTTTTTTAAAAAAATAACTTGCAGATAATTCCCAGTATCTTCACTGACTATTGTACCTAGGTTTCTAGTTTTATTGCTAAATCTTCATCAATTCCATTACTTAGTTCTAGATAAGACTTTGTACTGCACAAATAGTATTGTGTAATGGTAAAGATCACAGGCTCTGGAGTTAAATGCCTCATTTTAAAACTAGGATTCTCCTTTTACTAGCTATATGACCTTGAGAAGTTATTTAAATTTTCTATACCTCAGTTACCTTGTCTATAAAGGAGACATAGTAGTAAACCTATCTCATAAATTACTTTGAAGCTTATAGGAGATATTCAATGTGAAACATGAGTACCTGCCATATATTAGATTATATATAAGTGCTATTTACTTTTATTATTACAACCGCTAAGAAGACTGATATTATTACTTCCATATATATCATTGCCATTTCTGATCTTTCAAAGCATATTACACAAAATGCCAGCTGCAGAATATTCTTTAAAATATTTTCTGTCTATGGAATGATCTGTCACATGTGTCATATTTCCTGGATTAATACGATGTCATGGTAGAGATGCACAGTGTGGTGGTTAACTTTACGCAAACACTTGACCTGGCTAAGGAATGGCCAGATAGCTGGTAAAACATTATTTCTGTCTATGTCTGCCAAGGTTTATCCAGAATAGGTTAGCATTTGAATTGGTAGACTGAGTAAAGAAAATCATCTTCACCAATGTGGGTGGGGTTGAGGGTCTGAATAGAACAAAAAAGCGTATTTGCTCTCTCTGTTTGAGCAGGGGTATCTATCTTTTTCTGCCCTTAAATAACAGCACTGCTGGTTCTCAGTCCTTTGGACTTGAATTGAAACTTAGACCATTTGTTCCTCTGGTTCTCAGGCCTTCAGGCTCATATAGGAACCACAGCTCTAGCTTTTCTGGTTCTCCAGTTTGCAGATGGCAGATTGTGATAGACCATGAGACTCCTCGGCCTCCATAATCATGTCAGCCAATCCTCCAAAATACGTCACACACACACACACACACACACACAGCCTATTGGTTTTGTTTTTCTGGAGAACCCTAGTACCATAGTCAACCTTAAGGTTCTCGTTAAAATTTACAAATTACCCGGCACTCAATAGAAGACATTAGTACTGTAATAATCCCTGCACTGTTTCCTTCAGGTAAAACTCGCTACTATTACCCAGCTGTTTGACATTTATTAATAGTTATTTCATGTCAAAGCCCATGCACACCAGGCAATAAAACCTATTAGTAAAAATAGATGGAGAAATAAACCTTGATGAGTGGTTCTACTCACCAGAAGGTAAAGAGATGGCTATATGTAGGGAACATGCACTATCTTTTGAAGGGAGTACTGTCTTCCCAGACATATCAGAGAACAGACAAAATACATACACTTAAAGAAAAATCAGTTGCATAAATAAATGTCTGTTCTTATGGGATGATTTTGAATTGATTAACCACCCATAGTCTTTGAGAACTATAGGTTTTTAAAAAGAAGCCAAAATAGATAGAAATGAGGGTAGAATTATCAGTATATCAATTTGTGAGAAGATTGGAAGGGACATAGTTTCTGTGAGAAATTGTTCAGTCTACATTTACTGTCACAGAATGGGACTTTTATTTCTGGCTTATGAGTTGAGATATAGGGAAGATATAGTGTTTTTTAGGAGTGGAATAAATCTTCTTAAAGAAAAGTGTGCCTGCATCTTTTTTTTTTTTCCCTGTAGGATGCCTAATTTGACCTAGGACAATTTAAGTAGGATACAAAGGGAGAGAGAAAAAAATGACCAAGACCTTCCAAAATTGAACTCTATCAAAGAAGAGTAGGATTTAGCAGAGATTGTTGAGAAAATAAAATAATGAGCTTGCAAAGTCAAACAGTTAATAATCACCTATCCCTGCTCTCTTTGATGCCCTAGCCACAAGCCAAATACCATTTCTCTGCCATACACTGTTTATGCCGATTTCATTTCTTGGGATGATTCTCTCCTCCCATGTACCTTTCACCTTCCTAGATCATGACTGTCCTTTGAAAATTCAAATTGGATGTTTTTTTTCCCCCCCTCCTAGGCAACACAATGCTTTTGCTCACATTCAGGCTGCTTTAGGTATATTTTCAGTATCTTATAATATCTAGGTATCAATTGACCTACTGTAATGATATAACCATTTTCATATATGTCAGTTTTCCCACTATATTTTGAACTTGTTGATATTGGGGGCTTTTTTTTTTTCTTTTTTTTAAAGAAAATCACCCTTGCTGAGCTTTGAGCCTGTCATAGAGTTGGCACTCAAGAATTGTTGAATGGATTAATTAACGAACTACAGAAAGAAAACTGGCAGCAATATTTATTGATCTTAGAAAATGATCAGAGTATAGAATGTCATTATAAAATAGAAAATATGTGCTTATGCACAAGAAATAAAAACTCAGTGATGCTCTTGAAATTTGATTGTGTTGTACTCAAAGCTGTGATACAAAAATAGGAAATTATTTTATTAATAAACTGGTATTTTTGAAAAATATACTTTACATTTTGATTACAGAAAATTTATGACTATTACTTATTTCTTTTGCTTGGAGTTCTTTAGATTTTGAAAACTATATATAATAAACATATTGGAAACCATATGAATAAGAATAAAGGACAGAGAGATGTGATCACAGGGGTGTTCACCAGAGGTTGATTTAAAACCATTTAACAATGAGAGTGATGTTTCTCAAGATATTAGTAACATTTTTTTTTTGTGGGAGGAAAGATCAAGAGTAATTGCTCATGGATTTATAAAACAGTAATGTGTCTAAATTGGAAGGGAAAGATGAAAAACCAGGGACTGGAAATACGTTAGCTTAAAAATAGGAAAAATGTTGGTGGATTATAAAATCATAGCTATTTTGAGAGCCAAGGAAAGTTATGCTGTACTGTGGTGCCATTTTAATCATGATTTAAATAATTTAGGTATGTGTAACTTCTGCAAAGACTGTTTTGAGATTTGAGAGAAGTATAGTATTTTTGCTAAAATAGTATATAAAAAATTAACAAGTATCTTTCTAATCAAATAATCTATTTCAGAGAAAAAGATGCTAAGATGTTTATTCTGTAATTCAAGTTCAGTAATTAAAAATAACGAATAAAATTCAATGCATTTCCATTTCATTTCATTTTTAATATGATTTTTATATAAGGGTTCATGAAAAAAGAGATAGTTTCTTTTAAAATAAGCAATGGAAGTAAAATCCATTATATGGTGTACATTCCAAAACATACAGGAAGAATAACTTTATAACCATTACAAATGGCAGTTCTTTGTTTGCTTTTGTTTTTTTCAGGGCATTTAATTATGTACTTATGAACTTTTTTTTTTTTTTTTTTTTTTGAGACAAAGTATTGGTCTGTTTCCTGGGCTAGAGCAATGTGGAGTTAGCCTAGCTCACAGCAACCTCAGACTCCTGGGCTCAAGAGATGGTCCTCCCTCAGACTCCCGAGTAGCTGGGACTACAGGCATGTGCCACCACACTTGGCTAATTTTTTTTATTTTTAATTGTCTGGCTAATTTCTTTTTATTTTTAGTAGAGATGGAGTCTCGCTCTTTCTCAGACTGATCTCAAACTCCTGACCTCAAGTGATCCTCCTGCCTCAGCCTCCGAGAGTGCTAAGATTACAGGCATCAGCCACTGCGCCCGGCAATACTTATGAACTTTTGAACAGACCTCACAAAAAGGAGAATAAATAAAGCAAGTACATGGAATCCCAAATAATCTTAAACCTCTTGCCTTTACTCAATCACCTTTGCCCAGGAATTCTGGAGGGAAATGTATGCACAAAGTATAAATTCAACCACAAAACACTTCACTGATGGCTCAAGCTTCTCAGTCAAACCCTGA
>CAUYSK010045432.1:0-36676 GCA_963575035.1 Avahi laniger | reverse complement strand
TGTCTCAGCCTCCTGAGTAGCTGGGACTACAGGCATGTGACACCATGCCCGCTAATTTTTTTCTATATATATTTTTAGCTGTCCAATTAATTTCTTTCTATTTTTTGGTAGAGACAGGGTCTCGCTCTTGCTCAGGCTGGTTTCAAACTCTTGAGCTCAGAACAATCAGCCAGCCTAGACCTCTCAGAGTGCTAGGATTACACGCGTGAGCCACCCCGCCCGGCTGGAACTTGCATTTTTAACAAGTACCTCTGAGGATTTTGAAATTGTCAGTGGGAATGAGCCTCCCTCACCTCCAACTCCTGCCTGGGCTCTTTATCCAGCCCTGACTTCAGTCCTGGTCCAGGGAGACAGGTCAGGGTGGGGTTTGATGCTCTCACAGGGGCTGCAGTCCTTTTGTCCTCCTAGCAGGGTGAGCTGTGAGTCAGGCTCACTGCCTCCAGCCCCGAGGCCAGGAGGGTTCTCTCTCAACAGCTCAGCTTCTCTCTTTGCTCCTTGCCCCTATTTTATGCTCCTCCTTTCCACGGTTCTTCTTACCAAGCCCAGCTGCTGGGCGGGGCAAACATGCTGGTCTACATCCTACTATGGGATCGAGGGAGTCCTGAAACCTGACTTTGGGGACTGAAATTGTGGTTCTGGCCCTTAACGGAGTAAAGGGATGAAGGATGGCCAGTGGACAGAGGGGTCTAAGGACCTGGAATTTAACCTCTATTAACTCCACCTGGCTGCTGCCTGGATTTCCATTAAAATCCTCGTCATAACCGCTCCAGAGAGACACGGATCATGGTGAGTTCTACAGCCCATTCTTCCTTCTCACAAAGACACTGTCAAAAAGGCTGCCCTTTTTGGAGATGGTAGGGAGCCATCTCCATGAGCCCAACTAGATTAGGGCAAAAAAAGAAAAAATAAACGACTATAATAAAAAATAACTGCATTATTGAGCACTTACTATAATGCATTCCAGACATTGGAATAGGCACCTTTATATACATTATATTAAAACTCATACCAACTTTGAAAAATACCACACATGCATACTACTAGCTCCATTTTACAGATGGGACACAGAAAGTTTAAACAATTTTCCCAGGACACACAGCTAGTAAGTGGCGGAGATAGGCTTTAAATTCAGATCTGTCTGGCCAAAGCTCCAAAGCTCAACCTCAAAACTCAATAAAAGGTAAAAGCCTCTTATTATTCTTCCAAGGCATTCTAGACAGAGTGCTTAGGCCCAACAAAGGTCTATGAAACTGCTTGACACCTGACAAATTGCATTGATTCCGCAATGCAAGGAGAAACTGACAAAATTGAAATGTTTAAAAACATTTATTTAAATGACAACAAAATAACATGACAAGTAGTTCAGCACAGCTCACATCTTATACAGTTTCCATAAATGGTGTTTAATGAGGGACATATGCACATTCTGATAAGCTGGGGCTCTTCGGGGAGAGCCCAGGATCCATTACCACCATACTCACCCCCACAGACTCCCCCAGCCCACCCGGCCCTGCCGATCTGTACACACCATCACCTGCCCAGGTTCCTGCAGTAGAAACATGAAGGAATGCAAAGAGGACAGAATAGATGTCAGGGGACCCAGCTCTAGGCAACCTCCTGACGGCCACTTATTGTGTCCATTTTCTTGTCTGCATAATGGGGATAATGCATTTGTCCTACCTAACTGCCAAGGTAGGCATGAGGCTCAAATAAAATCATCTTTTGAAGAGCATAAAGTCCTGTAGTCTATCCAATGAGCATGGGTTGTAAAGGATGACAATCTTTAAAAATAGAAGATAGAACCTCAAATCAAACCAAGGAAACATAGAAATCATTTTTATATGTGAAATAAATTCCTAGTGTCTTCTATGATTCTGTTCTATCCCAGATCTCACAGGGTTTCAGGTTTCCTATGGATAATTACGAACACTTGCATAGCACTTCACATTCCTTATCCCATGCAAATATTCCAACTATTTTGTAAAGTAAGACTCTCTCTTCTTGTTTTTTTTTTTTTTTTATAATAGATGCAATATAACCAAAGCTCAGAGAGATGAAGTGACTTGCTCAGAGTTATCCAAATAGTAATACCAGCTTGGTCCAGTTGTAAGACCATCCCAGACATCAGCCCCATTTACTAGCTGTTTAAGCTTGAACTATGAAATGTAACTCTCTGAGCCTAAATTTTCATTCAGAAATAGGTCTAATACTATTAATATCTTCATCCATTTCGGCTGATATAACAGTACCATACACTATGTGACTTATGAAAAACAAACATTTGTTTCTCATAGTTCTAGACGCTGAGAAGTCCAAGATCAAGGGTCTGGCAGATTTAGTGTCTGGTGAGGGCACATTTCCTGGTTCATAGATGTGTCCTCACAGGGTGGAAGGAGCAAGTCAGCTCTTGAGGTTTCTTTTATAAGAGCACTAATCCTACTCATGATGGCTCTGGCTCATGACCTAATCACTTCCCAGTGGTCCCAGCTCCTAATACCATCATCTTGGAGGTTAGGATTCAACATGAAAATTTGGGGCGTGGAGACACAAATATTGAGACCATAGCAAAAACCCGTCTTTGAAATGGGTATATAGCAGTCACACTCATCTTCTAGGAGTGTTGTGAGGTTAAGTGACAAAAAGCATGAAAAATCACTCAGCACAGTTACTACGTAGTTAGTACTCTGCAAATGGAGGCATCATTTTTATTTACTATTCCTATATCATCACAGCATTCATGCCTATTCTTCCTTCTTCTCTGAAGCTTCTCCTGACCCAACACATACATAAACTTTCTTTCCAGGAATAAAGATCTCAGATGTGAGCTCCTTGGGGAGACTGGGCCAAAATGTCAGCCTGACTTTGGCTGGATTCTCAAGATCATGCAAAGACGACAGAAAAGTTAAACACAGAGAAGGAGGGAAAACAAATAGATGGCAAAAAGCGGGGAGGAGCAGAGCCACCAGAAGGCTGGGCTCTGCAGAGCATGCATGTTAGAGCTGCAAACCAGTCACACATCCCTGACCCCGGCAGCAGCTCGAGGAAGCCTGAATGCCAAAGGGCAAAGTCTAAAAATAGGCCCTGGGCAGATGGGGAGGTCCCAGGGTACTTGGTAACCTGGTTTCGTTTCATTACCAACAAGTAGGACCCACACTGTCATAAGAAAATACAGTATAAACAAGTTAGTTCAAAGGCTGACTCACACTTAGCCAGGCTATAAAGTTAGCACTGCCCAGGCTGAGCACTAAAAATAACTGCCCACTCCCCTTTTGTGCAGGGAATATAGGGCAGGAGCCTGGGGAGGCCCTGGCTAGCAGGATGGTTAGGATCCCAACACTATGCTTAGCATTAACCTCCTAGATCTGGCCGCTGGTGGTGAGCTGACTTTGCATCGGATTTCCCCCAGTTTCTGAGACAGTCTTGGCAAAGAGAAAACTGAAGGACAAGAGCGGGGCAGGTCCCCACAGCATCTGCCAGATGTGGTATCTTCCCGCCCTTGAAAGTTCCATGGCACACGTGTGGACTTGCCGGAACTAACGAGGAAAGGGGGCCTTACAATCGGTCTGGCGGTGTATTGGTCCAGCCGTATCCCAATATACATGTATGTGTACAGGCAAGAACTACACTCATCCCGCCTCTTCTCTGCCGACCGCATTCACCATCCTCCTCTTAACCTGCTTGGTGGCAACGTGTCGAAGGAAATCTGGAATCTGAGATGTTGCAAAAATCTCAGCATCTTTGCACTATTCCTAATTTGAAACTTTTCTCTTTCTCCCATCTATCCACCCAAACGTTCTCAGGACCTTCTGAAGGCAAGGCAGTGTGCTGGCCACGGATCATCTTACACTTAGACTTTGAAGGGGAAATGATTTTGGCTTAGATAGACAGAGAAGGGTACCTCGGCTAGAAGGCATGGTCTGTCCAAAGCCATGGAAGTGTAATAACGCATCGTATGTTCAGGCAGTAGGGAGTGGTTCACTGTGGTCGGAGAATGGTGCCAACCTATAAAGGTCTTAAAGGTCATGTCAAGTAGTTTGGGCTCTTTTTTTTTAAAATGTAGGCCATGAGAAGAACTATTAAAGAACTATTAAAGAACTATTCAGTAGGGGAGTAACAGATCTGTTCTTTAGAAAAATAATTCCAGTGGCCATTTGGAAGTTGCCGAGAGGTGGCTAGAAACAAGCTGGCAAAGTGGGCCAAGTCCTCCCCCAACATCAATTCACCCTATGGCTGTTTTAATGCTATTCTAGACAAAGAAGTATCAGATGATATGACACAAAAGGCCAGAGAGCTTGCAAAAAACTCCACTGAGCAGGGCCAGGACTGGGTGAGGCCAGTGTGGCCATTTGGTGCAAAATTTAAGGAGGCATCACTCTTAGAATCTTGGCAGCAACCCAAGAGTGATGCCTCCTTAAATTTTGCATCCTAGCCTCCTTGCTTGCCTCACCCTAGTCCTGGCCCTGCCAACAGGGTTCATACTACCTGTGCCATCTGTAGGAGGTCCAGCTGTGACCTCTTCACAGGGAGCCAGCAAGCCTGTATTCATTTGCAGAATGTTTAAAAGCAAAGGCAAGAGCACTGACATTGACAGCAGACCTGGGTTCAAGTCTGTGATTTCAGTCAAGTTGCATAGGCTTATGAGCTTGGATTTCCTCATTTATAAAAGGATAAAATGAGATAGATTTATGCAAAAGTACTGGGTACAGTGCCATACAAATTTCAGGCATTATCACTCATTTTGCCTTCTTGGCTGGCACGCCTTTAGAGAAAAGGGACATAAAGATGCGGGAGGAGGTTTCTTTAGGTAGCAGTATCAGTGAAAACAACTGCAGCACGCAAATGGCCTTGCAACCTCAGAGCCTGTGGCAGGACATATTCCTCTCACTTCCCTGGCTGTTAATTATTTGGGCCTGAATCCCGCATTCTCAGGAATATGCTGTCTGTTTGTTTAAAAGTCTCCCCGGGGAGAGAAAAAAAAAATAGCACATTTCTTGTTTTGTTCTTTCATTCTTTGAACAAATATTTATTATGAGCCAACTATAGAAGCATTGTCCTGGTGCTGGAGGTACCGCAAAATGGATCAAAGAGTCCAGCCCTCTGCCCTCATGAAGCTTACATTAACAAGAGGAGAGCTCCAGGGAAGCTCCAGGCAGGGGAGCCAGGAAATAAACAAGCCGTCATATAAACAAAGGAAACCATTTCTGGTAGTAACAAGTGCTATGAAAACAATCAAGAAGGGTAGAGGGCCTCAGAGGGCAGGAGGCTGCCCAGATAGGGCGGTGTAGGGAGGAGCTTCTGGGGAAGGGCTGTTTCAGTTGAGATCTTGAGGGAAAGGATCAGTGGATATAAGAGTTTTGTGTGCTGGAGGGAGAGATTTGCAGCTGGTGGGGGCAGCAAATGCAAAGGCCCTGAGGTAGGAACTATCAACCTTTAGCATAGTATCTGCTCTGAGTCAGGTGTATGGTGTTCGGGCATGATTTCTGAACAAGGGAGGAACACCTGTGTTTCCAGACCTGATTTAAAGTAGCACATCTATATCTATCTCTATCTCTAATTCTTCACCCCTTCTCTGTACCAAGGACCTTATTTGGGTCACAGCTAAACCCTCCTTAACTACAGCTGCCATGCTCTCATCTCCTACTCCTTCCTCTATGACCCGCCCATGGCTTCACTACTGATATTTCCTTTCCTTTCTAGAATCACAGAGAGTCATCATTGGCAGAAGCATTTTAGCATTTCTTGCCCCAAGTCGAAGCCCGGTTTGATCTCACTCTCCTTCTCATTTTGCCTGTGCCTGTGTGTGGAGAGCCCCCAGTACCTGGGTTCCCTCATGATGGGGGTCAAAGTTGTGATAATGAGACATTCCTTTAAACACACCGTATCTTCTCTCCCTCAGAAGCTGCCAGCACCTAATTTCAGTGTATCTGAACCAGTTCACAGAGAATTAGAGAATTTTACAGATAGAGCAGGCTTGCTGATAAAACTAGTTCAAGAAAAGGGAGACATTACAACTGATACCACAGAAATACAAAATATTATGAAAACCTCTACACACACAAACTAGGAAATCTAGAGGAAACGGATAAATTTCTGGAAACACACAACCTCCCAAGCTTGAATCAGGAAGAAATAGAAATCATGAACAGACCAATAACAAGTAGTGAGACTGAAACAATAGTAAAAAATCTCCCAACTAAAAAAAAGTCCTAGACCAGATGGATTCACAGCAGAATTCTACCAGATCTACAAAGAAGAACTGGCACCTATCCTACTGAAACTGTTCCATAGCATTGAGAAGGATGGAATCCTCCCTAACTCTTTCTATAGAGCCAGTATCATCCTGATGCCAAAGCCAGGAAAAGATACAAAAAAAAAAAAAATGCAGACCAATATCCCTCATGAACATAGATGTAAAAATACTAAACAAAATACTAGCAAACCAAATCCAAAAGCATACAGAAAGATAATTTACCATAATCAAGTGGGTTTCATGCCAGGGATGCAAGGATGGTTCAACATATGCTAATCAATAAATGTGATTCACCACATAACAGAATTAAAAACAAAAATCATATGATCATTTTAATAGATGCAGAAAAAACATTTGATAAAATCCAGCACCCTTCATGATAAAAACCCTTAACAAATGAGACATAGAAGTAATATATCTCAAAATAATAAAAGCCATACATGACAAACACACAGCCAATATCATACTGAATGGGGAAAAGTTGAAAGCATTCCCCCTAAAAACTGGAACAAGACAATGGTGCCTGCTGTCACTGCTTCTATTCAACATAGTACTGGAAGTCCTAGCCAGAGCAATCAAGCAAGAAAAAGAAATAAAGGGCATCCAAATTGGGAAAGAGGAGGTCAAACTATCTCTGTTTGCCAGTGATATGATCTTACATCTAGAAAACCCTGAAGACTTCACCAAAAGACTTCTAGAATTGATAAATAAATTCAGTAAAGACTCAGGTAACAAAATCAATGTACACAAATCAGTAGCATTTCTTTATACTAATAACAATCAAGCTGAGAGTCAAATCGAGAACTCAATACCATTTAGAATAGCTGCCAAGAAAATAAAATACCTAGGAATATATTTAACCAAGGAATTGAAAGATTTCTATAAGAAGAACTACAAAATACTGATGAAAGAAATCACAGATGACACAAACAAATGGAAAAACATCTCATACTCTTGAATTAGAAGAATCAACATTGTTAAAACGTCCATACTACCCAAAGTGATTTACAGATTCAAGACAATTCTCATCAAAATACTAATGTCATTTTTCACAGATTTAGAAAAAATAATCCTAAACTTCATATAGAATGAAAAAAAGAGCCTAAATAGCCAAAGCAATCCTAAGCAAAAAGAACAAATCCAGAGGCATCACATTACCTGACTTCAAATTATACTCCAAAGTTATAGTAACCCAAACAGCATGGTACTGGTATAAACGTGTTTGCATAAACCAACAGAACAGAATAGAGAACACAGAAATAAAACCATATAGCTACAACCTACTTATTTTCAACAAAGCACACAAAAACATACACTGGGGATAGGATGCCCTATGAAAATGAGGATACACTGGGGATATACACTGGGGATAGTACGTCCTATGAAAAATTCTTCTGGACATTGGCGTAGGCAAAGAATTTATTACTAAGACCTCAAAAGCAAATACAGCAACAACAAAAATAAATAAATGGGACTTAATTAAACCAAAAAGTTTCTGCACAGCAAAGGAAATAATCAACAGAGTAAATAGACAATCTATAGAATGAGAGAAAATTATTCTCAAACTATGTATCCCACAAAGGGCTAATATCCAGATTCTACAAAGAACTCAAAAAAATCAGCAAGAAAAAGCAAATAACCCCATGAAAAAGCGGGCAAAAGACATGAACAGATTTTTTTCAAAAGAAGACAAATGGCCAAAAAATATGAAAAAAATGCTCAACATCACTAATCATCAGGGAGATGAAAATTAAAACCACAATGAGATACCACCTTATCCCTATCAGAATGGCCATTATTCAAAAGTCAAAAAATAATAGATGCTGGCACAGATGCAGTAAAAAGGGAACACTTATACACTGTTGGTGGGAATGTAAACTAGTATAACCTCTATGGAAAACAGTATGGACCTTCCTCAAAGAACTAAAAGTAGACCTACCATTCAATCCAGCAATCTCACTACTGGGTATCTACCTAAAGGAAAACAAGTCACTTTATAAAAATGATACCTGCACCCAAATGTTTGTCATAGCACAATTCATAATTGCAAAGATATGGAATCAACCTAAGTGTCCATCGGCTGATGAGTGGATAAAGAAAATGTGGTGTGTGTATATATACCATGGAGTACCACTGAACCATAAAAAAGAATGAAATAATGTCTTTTGCAGCAACTTGGATGAAATTGGAGGCCATTATCCTAAGTGAAGTATCTCAGGAATGGAAAAACAAATACCAAATGTTCTCATTTATAAGTGGGAGCTAAACGAGGGATCTATATGGTCATAAACTGGGGTAATGGACTTTGAAAACTAAGAAGGCAGGAGGGTGAGGGGGAAGAGAGACAAAAATCTACCTGTGGGGTACACTATTCTGGTGATGGGCACACTGAAAACCCTGATTTCAGCACTATACAATTCATCTCCGTAATAAAAAACACTTGTAACCTCTAAATCTATTGAAATTTTTTTTAAAACCCACAAAACTAATTCAACATCTTCAAATTATCCACAAGGAACCTGAGGCCCCCAGGAGAGGAATTAACTTGCTCAAGGTCAAACAGCAAATTAGAGATAGGTCTTAGGGCTCCTCTCAAAGAACTCAGCAAATATTTTAAAATAGTAAAAGACTTTTTCTGTACAACATTTCCAGTTTTACAGAGGAAAAAATTGAAGCGCAGAGAGGTTAAGTGACTTGTCCAGGGTTATACAGGAATTGTTTGGTAGAGGGTCTTGAATCCAGGTCTTCTGAACAGAAATCTAATGTTCTTATCATTTAGCCATGCTTTCTCCAATCTGCCTAATGGAAAAGCAATAAGTCAACATTCCAGAACATTCCAAAAAGATGTTGGGGGAGAAAAAAAATTACCACCCCTCCATTACTTTTCTCCCCCTTGTTATTGAACATACTCACCAGGCAGTAAAGTCAATAAAGGGAACTCATTTTTCTGGAAAGATCAGATATTCTTTCTTTGAAAAGAGCTTCCACACAGTCAAATATTGATGTCATTTATTTGAATGATTTTCCTTGAAAGAAAATCTCTGATGACTGAGAGTTTCTACTGAATGAAGCTTCAATAAGCCAGAGAAATCCATGTCTTGCAGTAGACTATAGTCAATTTATAGTCTTCCTTGCTTTTCACCAAATTTCTCTTCCTGGCAATATTTTTGGCATTTTATTTTTAGACATGGGTGAGGGAGTGAGATAGGATTTTTATTTTGTTTTGTTTTATTGTCCTGAAATCTAACATATATAACACTGCAATCATATGTAATCTTAACTTATTTGTTTCTTTCACGTGGGGCATAAGCAATAGCTTTTTTTTTGGATTTTTAAATTTTTAATTTTTTAAAATTTATTTTCATGTTTTAGAGACAGGGTCTTACTCTGTCACCCAGGCTGCAGTGCAGTGACCCGATCACAGTTCACTGCAGCCTCAAACTCCTGGGTTCAAGCTATTCTTCTGCCTTTGCCTCCTGAGTAGCTAGGACTACAGGCATGTACCATCACACCCAGCTAATTTTTAAAACTTTTTGTAGAGACAGGGTCTCATTATGTTGCCCAGGCTGGTCTCAACCTCCTGGTCTCAACCAATCCTCCCATCTTAGCCTCCCAAAGTGCTGGGATTATAGGTGTGAGCCACCAACCCGGCCAGTGACTGCTTTAAAAAGAAAAGGTTGAGCAGGGTATGCACCTCCTCTTCAATCCTAACAGTGTCGCTCATTCCTAGGGATGTGCCCTCTGCTTCCCTACGCATGGGGTGCAGGCAGAGGGGTGTCCAGGAAAGAGCCAGCTTTGACAATCTGATAGACCCAGGTTTACTTCTAGCTTTGTCCCTTATGAACGTGGGATCTTGGCCAACTTCCTTAACTTCTTCAAAGTTACAGAGATCTTAGGTAATTTTGTTATATTGAGGAGGAAACCAAGGCGGATATGAAGGAAACTGCCAAACTTTACATTGCTATTAAATAACAGATCTGGGTGTGAGACCCACATTAGTATGATTCCAAAGCCTAGGCGCTGACAAGAGTACACTGCTCCTCCAAAGAACCGTCACCATCACTAACCTCCAAAGGAACACATTCTTGGATTGTGCACATAGGAATCATGACTATCACGTAACCGGATCAATTTTAAACTAATATGTCAGAATGACTATGCATACATATGTATATGCATATTTATGCATATGTATATATAGATAAATAGATACACAGAGATAATATATATCTCCAAATGTAGATTACATGCTGAGAAAAAATATATTTCACATTGATAAAGATGATATAATTCTTAGAACTCTGTTGCTGTTATTGCTGGGTTATGAGCCACAGGAGAATTTCAGCTTTACTGCTCCCCGATCCCACTTGTTTGTGACCTTAAATTTTATTACCCGGCTTCATCACCCTCTTGAGCTATTGGTGCTAGTTTTAAAAATCAAATCTTCCCTCTATGGGCAAGATATGCCATGATCGAAGACTTTCAAAAGATTAATGCTTCGGAGTTGGAAGGCAATTCCAAAAGCTCTCCAAGAATGGCTGAATGGCTTCAATGACATCCCCGTGATGGCCACAAATGGTCTCTGGTCCCAGGATCTTGCTCTAATTGGTCAGATGGCTTTGGATATGTTGTACCACCTCTCTGTTCTGCTTCCTCTCTTGTAAAATAGTGAGGTTGGATTAGATGACATTTTAAGTCCCTTTTGGTTTTGAGAGTCTATCAGTCATTTTGCAGAGGGCAACTGTTTTGAAGAGGGTAAACTCCTAAATGCTTATGGAAAAGTGAACTGCCTTACTGTCTAGTCCTATATAATGCAAGTGAGTGACTGACGGGGCCTCATTTAGAAACAAATATAACAGCTTTACTAGCCTGTCCATTTTTCATGTTAACCCACTACCTCCTTTCCTCAACCTAGAGGAAAGAAAAAGATCAAAATGTACTCACTCCTTATCACCAACCTGTCCAGGGCCTCTAACTACTTCCTTCCAGGACTGGGCTCACTGCTCCCGCTTCCTGCAACGTTACACAGCACCATGGACGCTTTCCCCACGTTCTGTAACTGAGAAGGATGGGAAAGCTCCTGCCCACCTTTTTCTCTACTGCTTCCCCAACAGGTTAGGCTGATACATAAATTTTTCCTCTTCATTTGCAGAGAACTGTGAGGAAACTCAGCCTGCAGGGAAAGCCGGGTACAGACCTGTACTCTTGCCCCCCAGCAAGCTGGTGGGGGTCCCAGTGCTCAATCTTTGAGAAACAGAGCCCCTCCCCTTCTGATGCTTTGGTGACTAGATCTGAAAAGCTCAGTGGTTTACAAATCTGCTTCCTTCCTTCCATCTCCGTAAAACAAGCTGCCCACATTCAGGCAACTGTCATCCCTGCCAATTCAGGATTAATCAACAAGGAAGAAGTTTGGTGCCTTGAAGGACCAAATGCCTCTGCCACCAGGAATGGAAATTAATCCCAAGAGGATGCACAAGGATAAGTGGTCCAAGCGTGGAGTCTGTGGGAGCTGGCTGCTTGTGAGCCGTGTGGCCTCAGGAAGGTTTCTTTCTCCCTCTGCCTCAGTTTCTTCAGCTGTAAAATGGGAATAACAACAGTATTCACCTTATGGGATTATCTGGAACAGTAAAGGAGATGATGCGTCAAGAGCCAGTGCCTGGCGCCGAGTAAGTCCTCAGCATGTGTGAGCCGTGGTTATCACCTCCTGAGCAGTATTCCATAAATGTCATGGCAAATAGACTGAAGGTATGGCTTAAATTTGTTTAAGCCTATTGAATCAATATTCATTCCATGTAAGCTACGGAGTGTATCATCCTGCTGGCAGGGGCCTCTCCAAGAGACCGTAGGAAGGAGCCCAGGAAGATCATAGGAAACGGAAAAGTCAGATTCTGGCTGCTTTGGTTACTCTGTTATGTTTATTGCAAGCAGGTTCTGTGTGGTGCTTGTTCCCCCTCCACCACCCCCTATTATTTTGGAAAACAAGCCATAACACACAGCCTCCCACTACCTGCCCTTCCTGAGTCCAGCCTTGCCTATTAGACTATAACCTTCCTGAGGGCAGGAGTATTTTTTGCTTCAATTGCAGACTTCACCCAATGCCAGCCCACAGCTACACTTGGATTTTTAACAAAGAAGCAACATGAACACCCCAGGGATGAAAGCTGGACTTTTTTCTTCTCAGAGATTTTTGCAGAGGCCAAACTGTTCAGAAAGGTAAAACAAGCTGCCCACATTCAGGCAACTGTCATCCCTGCCAATTCAGGATTAATCAACAAGGAAGAAGTTTGGTGCCTTGAAGAAAAAAAGAAATACAGATTGGAAGAGGGAAGGCCATGGAGGACTGTTGATCCGGGATAGAGAGCTTCTTCAACATTTTCTCTTGTCCCCGAAGCCCACCGGGTTCCCAGTGCAATGATGCTAAACATACCTGGTCCCGGTCACCCAGCTAACAACTAGGCGGTAGCCATTGTCGCTGCAAGTTTCAGCCGGATAACTCGGCATCTGGCTGATAAATATATAGCAAAGAGAAAAACATTATGGCTGGCAAATGATTTCTGAATATGGAGGCATCCATAGGAGGTCACTTTCCCAACTTTACCTCAATTCCCCTTCTAATTTTCTGCTGAATGGCACATTTCTCTATTCCCCCAGCACAAGCAATCTCTCATCCCAGACTGGTGGGCTGGACCCTCTCTGCAAGGCCAAAGTGAACACTCACATGCTTGCCTTTATCGTGGAAGAGATGTAGACTGGGCTGAGGTGTGTGGATGGGAGCCTGTGGTCCGTGCCTGTCTTACCCTGGGCTTCTTCACAGACCCCCCTGGTCTTGTGGGTGTAATGCTAAAGGTTAATAATAATCACAACAGGCAGCCCATCATTGCCTCCCTGTCTGGCTGAGAGGTTTACAACTTAAACTCATGGCAGAGGGAGAAATTGGCTCAATCACTTGGAGTAATGGTACATGGAGAGCCAGTTGGGCATGACTGCTATTTAACTCAAGGAAACCAGGCTGCCGTGCTTAACGTACGTACACACTAATAAATATGTCATGCTACGAGGTGAAAATTAACACCACCCCCTGCACACCCTGCCTCGCTCTCCATTTGCCTGTTTGCCTCACTCCTAACAGAATAAACGGGATGAGACTGGGAGAATAAGGCCACAAACAGCTGTGCTCAGCTGCAATTAGAAGCCAAGAATCACAGGCCATCCTTCATCCTTTTAAAGAGATTTAAAATTAATCTATCACAAGACCTTACCCCAAATATTTATAATAAGGCATCTTGTAGGAGCAGGGTGGAAAGAAAGTACCTGACATCATTGCTAATGATATCTAACGTTTTCAGATCCGTCATTGTGGGCCAATCGCCCCTTGTGCATCTTCACAGGGATGTCGGTGCGGTGGGTACCATTGTTGTCTTAGCTTGAGTACAGTGCAACTCAGAGAGCTTAAGGAATTTTCCTGAGATCACCCAGGAGCTGGGGTGGTGGACATAGTATTGAATACAGACCCATCTGACTAAATCAGAGCTCAAGCTCAGCCTTTATGCTACACTGGGTATTTACGGTACTGAGAATTTTCATGAGAGAGGATCATTGGCTTGATAAAGGTCTTGAATAGGTCCACATTAGGAGACCTTCCTGTCTGCCCCTATCGTAGCACCCAAATAACTCACAGTACAGTGGAAGAGGCTGGAAAAAAAAGGCTCATCGGAAAAAGGGTAAACTAATCCAGAAATGAAGCCATATACCTATGACCAATTGATTTTTGACAAAGCAGACAAAAACATACACTAGAGAAAGGAAGCCCTATACAATAAATGGTGCTGGGAAAACTGGATACCCACATATAGAAGAATGAAACTGGATCCCTATCTCTCACCATCTACAAAAATTAACTCAAGATAGATTAAAGACTTAAATGTGAGACCTGAAACCTTAAAAATTCTAGAAGAAAATGTAGGAAAAACTCTCTAGACATTGGTCTAGGCAAAGAATTTATGACTAAGACCCCAAAAGCAAATACAGCAACAATAAAAATAAATAAAGTGGATTTAATTAAATTAAAAAATTTCCACACAGCAAAGGAAATAATCAACAGAGTAAATAGACAACCTATAGAATAAGAGAAAATATTCGCAAACTATATATTTGACAAAGGACTAATATCTAGAATCTACAAAAAACTCGAACAAATCAGTAAGAAAAAAAGCAGATAACCCCATCTAAAGCAGGCAAAAGACATGAACAGATTTTTTTTCAAAAGAAGATAGACAAATGGCCAAAAAACATTTGAAAAAATGCTCAACATCACTAATCATCAGAGAAATGCAAATTAAAACCACAATGAGGCCTGGTGGGGTGGCTCACATCTGTAATCCCAGCACTTGGAGAGGCTGAGGCAGGAGGATCGCTTGAGGCCAGGAGTTCGAGATCAGCCTGAACAACATAGAGAGACCTGTCTCTATAAAAATAGAAAAATAGCTGGGTGCAGTGGTGTGTACCTGTAGTCCCAACTATTTGGGAGGCTGAGGCAGGAGGATCCCTTGAGCCCAGGAGGTTGAAGTTGCAGTGAGCTATAATGATGCCTCTGCACTCTAGCCTGGGTGACAAAACAAGACCCTGTCTCAAAAAAAACAAAACAAAACAAGAAAAACCCCACAATGAGATACCAACTTACCCCTGTCAGAATGGCCGTTATTAAAAAGTCAAAAAATAACTGTGGTTGCTGGTACAGATGCAGTGAAAAAGGAACACTTACACACTGTTGGTGGAAATGTAAACTAGTACAACCTCTATGGAAAACAGAATGGAAATTCCTCAAAGAACTAAAAGTAGACCTACCATTCAATCCAGCAATCCTGCTACTGGGTATCTACCCAAAGGAAAAGAAGTCATTTTGTAAAAATGACACCTGCACCCAACTGTTTATCAAAGCACAATTCACAATTGCGGAGATGTGGAATCAACTTAAGTGTCCATCAACTGATGAGTGGATAAAGAAAATGTGCCATATATTTATACCATGGAGTACTACTGAGTCATAAGAAGCACTGAAATAATATCTTTTGCAAAAACTTGGTTGGAATTGGAGATCATTATTCTAAGTGAAGTATCTCAGGAATGGAAAAACAAATCCCACATGTCCTCACTTACAAGTGGGAGCTAAATGAGTTACATACATGGTCATAAAGTGGTGTAATGGACATTGCAAACTAAGAAGTGGAGGCGGTAGAAGGGGGTTAGGGATAAAAATCTACGTATCGGGTACAAGGCACACTGTTCTGGGGACAGGTATGCCGAAAGCCCTGACTTCAGCACTATACAATATAACTGTGTAACAAAAGACACTTGTGTGCCCTAAATTTTTTGAAATTAAAAAAAGAAAGAAAAAGGATAAACTAGAAGCTGTCGGGATCACTCTCCTCATTTTCTCCTGGGCCCTGTCCACATAGGATGCTCCATGCTTAATCTGAGCGTCAAGAGGACCTGGGGGCATCTCCTTGTCCAGGTGGAATCTCAGCTCAGGCTGTGGTCCTGCTGCTGCTGACAAACGAAACCAGGTGTATTACTTAAGGTAACGCCAGCTACTGTAATAGACAAACTCCAAAATATATAATAGCTAAGAACTAGGGTTTCCATGTTTAGTTAAAAATAGCTACCCATTTACATTTCAATTTCAGATAAACAATTTTTTTAGTGTTCCATGCAATATTTGGGGCATACTTATACTAAAAAATGATTCATTGTTTATCTGAAATTCAAATTTAACATTTGAATTTATTTATTTTATTTGGCAACCCTACTCAGAACATCAGAAGTTTATTTCTTACTTATATAAAGCCCAAAACTGATGTTTTTAGTAGGCAGGCAGCTCTCCTCCAAGCTGTGATTCAGGATCTAGGCTCCATTTACCTTGGCTCTGCCATCTTCATGACTCAGCTTCCAAGATTGCTGTATGTTCATGAGGTCCAAGTTGCAGAAAGAGAAAGGAAATGGAGGGTTCCATATAGGAGTTTTTATGGGCTAGTCCTGGAAGTGGCACAATCCACTGGCCAGAGGTCAATCACATGGCCTGCACCTAACTGCAAGGTAAGCTAGAAAGTGTAGTCCAGGGTGTGCTCAGGAAGAAGTCTGGGAAGCAGCCAGCCAGTCTCTGCCACACCTGGTAATAGCTGAGCAAACCTGTCAGCACTTGTGCCTAATGCACGTCTCACATGCTAGTGCTGGATTCAGCCAGCAGTTCTACACCCTCTGGGGTCCCTAGCAGGAGATCAGAAGCTCTCATCTCAACCCTGAACTGGGATTGGGATGGCAAGGTCATTTTGGGAGTAATGAGCAATGTGATTTAAAATCAATTCATTTCATTTCAATTCAATGTGGTTTAATAAAGATTTATTCAAACTCCTAGGATATTGTGAAAAGCTCGATTCCAGGCCGCTGGGGAAGCCATCGACCGAAATAGAGTGCAGTTATACCCTCAGTGAGCTATATGCGATTAAATTCAACAGATACCCTCAACCCTTACCCATAGCCCATTCATCTTTTGAGGTTTGATGAAAACCCTATAGCACAAAGAATTCTTCACTAAACGTTTGAATACAGAATGGTGCCCCCCCCCGAATTCCTAAAACACTTGGCGTCTATATTCATTTGTTCATTCATTCATTCATTCCTGCCTGCGTTCACCCACATTTACATCAACTCTGCTTGACAGTGTGCTAGGCTCTGGGGGCTGGGAGTGGAAATATTACATCGAACATGACTGAGGCCTTGCCGTCCAGAAACTCACAGTGGAGGGGTGGTCAGAAGGCACATAACTCAGTCCGATACAAGGCAGACGGTGGTAAATACTATGATAAATGTTCAAACAGCGCTAAGGGATTTACGGAGCAGGGAGAAATTAATTCTGAGTGGAGGGTGGGGTGGAGAAGATTACATCAAAGATCCAGCAGGGACTTCCAAAAGAGACAAATGAACCCGGCCTGGCAAGGGAGGCAGAGTCCAAGCGTCTGGCTCAGAGCCCACCACGGCCCTCGCTCACAGGGCAACCCTGTCTCCCACTCACTCGGCCCTGCGGGGAAAGGCTGAGAGCTTTTCTCAAGAGAGAACAACAAGACAGTCTTTCATTTTATCTTAAAAATCCATACCAATTTGGAATTCCACTCCACAGGATATCAGTGTTTGTCTTGCTATAACAATTTTAACGTAATTGGCATAAATTACCTGTCACTGAGTAAAATAATTTCATCTTGTGGCTTGGGGACCCCTGACCTATCACTGTTGTCTGAAGAGCAGCTTCTCCAGAAATTCTGCTTCCGAGAGTGTGTGACCGGAAGTTGAATGTCCACTTATCTATTCCTTGCCATTTTTTCCCAGGAAAAATGAAATATTCTGCTTTAAAGACTCTGAGGTTGGCCATGTCATGTTTTGTGAACAGATAATGCCATAACCATAGGTGAGGCTTGTATTAGATGAACAAAGTTTTCGTACACTTCTTTCACATCAGGAGAGGGAAAAAAGGAATATTACAACTTGGTAGAGGACATGGAGTTGTATTTCTGGACTGCGGTGGCCCTGGTGGTATCTCCAAGGAGCATGACCTTCCCCTGTGGGCCCTTCAGGCTTTGTCCATAACCATATCTCTTGTTGCAAGACAGTTGCAGTAGCTTGAAATACATAATGCTAAACAACTCAAAAGTTAAGCAGTCAGCTGTTTAAAGTTAAACAGCAAAAGAAAATGTTACATACTTTTCCTTTTCCTGGCCCCCCAACAAAGAAACACCAGAGTGTTAAAAAAAGTCCCTGCTTCCCCATGAGGACTTGGGGGTTAATTTTCAGCATGGTGCTGGGGATTTAGCTGTGGGACTCCCATTACCCACAATGGCAGTCATGCTGCTTATTTCATGCACACTACATGGAAAACGCACCCCTCCATGGCTACAAAATTTTAGTTTTGAAATTGAGGCCATCTTTCGCAGAACAAAGCGGATTTCCAGAAACACCAAAAACTATTCAATGTTGGCCTGGGGCCTGTGTGTTTGTGCTTATGTGGGTATGTGTATCTGAAAGGGAGAAAATGCCTTTCTCTAAGCGCATATGCCCCCTTCAAAGACAACAACATTAAAACATTATGCCCAATAGCTGATAGCAATGATTGCTATGTTTCACCCCAAAGCTTTGTTAGGAACCCCATAAAACCTGGCACATGGTTTGTGACACCCAGTGAAACACTGTGCTTCTTCCATAACAACCTGAGCCCTGCTGCCTGTCATTAAGGGACCTCTCTTATTAAGCATTTCTTTTTTAAATGGCTGCCATCATCTGGTCCCAGTGTACATTAAATCCCATTATAATTATAAACACACTTCCCCCATAACATCCGTTGCAGATCTCATCCACACTGCCTACCCCCTTAGGGCATCTTTGCACTAATAACAACTCAGATTTGCTATCTGAGTTGACAACATTAGATCTCAACACCATTTGCAATATGCTGGGGAGATAGAGAGCAAGAAAGAAGAAAAAGCTTTCTCTTCCTCCATCATGAAGATCTTGGGGTCACAGTGACCCAGGGGTCTCAAGGGCTAAAAAAAATTGCCCCTTCCTTTCCCTTTGAGAAGTCACTCTCTGCCCTACACATGAGAGGAAGGGCATACTTGGCACCTGCAAGAGAAGCTCAAGTTTGTAAACACCGCTAACTAGGTCTCTGCAGGGGAAAGAGGGATGATGGCAACTGCTAATCAAAGAAGCCATCTTTTTCTTTGGTTTTCTGGGCCTTAACTAACCAGTACACATATATCATCTGATTATTTCCCACTCTGCTTTTTTTGGCGGGGCGGGGGGCCACTCCAGGAAGTGCTGTGAAAGAATTAAACTTTAAAAAAAAGTCAACATATGCATACCCCACCATATGCAGGGGTAAATTCTACTCTTCGTAATTGTTCATATTACCTACATCTATAGCGTAATGTCTGGAATGAAGGATTGTAAGATTGTAAAATCCTGTGACTCCAGATAAGGACTCACTAGGTGTGCTGTGTCTTCCCCTGTGGGCAAAGATCTGGTGCCCTGGTGCATCCCCCAGCAGCAACCTGGAGTTCTCAACTGCACCGGGCTTCACGGCCTGCATCCCTCCCTGAACATGCCTCATTCTCTACTCCTTGCAAAGTTTTAGGAAAATGCAAAGTAGCTGCTTCTCCCCAAAAGGTGGGGATCCTTCACTTATTTGTCATGATAGGAAAGTTTACATTTAAAGTTTAGAATTTTAAACAGATTTTCCAAATGAGGAGTTGGGACAAAAAGAGTTGCAACATTCCATTCACACTCAATCAGAATACTCCAAACGCCACTATATCCTTCTTCCTGAGGGTCTATTTAGTTGAAGTTTTATTGTCATTCAAAACTCCCTTCCCAACTTCTGCCTGAGATTCTGGGGAAGGAGGGAAAGTGTAGAGATGCTGGGGGTCTAGGTCTGTATACCTGGTGGTCAAGTGGAGAATGCTTGGTCCTCGGTTTGGCTGGCTGCCGCTGAGCCCTTGGCCTCAGTGGAGTAAGAGGAGAAGGAAAATTAAAAGTCCTTGTTTTTTGGTCTAGCTCACTAGAGACTGTACAATCTAGAAGTAGAGAGCATGAGCTTTGCAGTTAGACGGTCTGACTTAAAGTCTCAGCCCTGATGTTAAATAGATTTACCACCTTGAGTAAGGCACTTAATCTCTCTGAGCCTCGGTTTTCACGTTTGCAGAAATGGGGAAAATAATAGCACCTGCATTAACAGCACTGTTATGAGGATTAAATAAAACAATCTAGGTAATGCGTTAAGATGCATAGACTGCGCCCAGATTGAGTTGCTACTTTGTTAAAGGAGGAGATGAGGGAATAAGAAGATTTAGCAATGGGGGCCAGGCGCGGTGGCTCACGCCTGTAATCCCAGCACTCTGGGGAGGCTGAGGCGGGTGGACCGTTTGAGCTCAGGAGTTCGAGACAAGCCTGAGCAAGAGTGAGACCCCCGTCTCTACTAAAAATAGAAAAAAATTAATCAGACAACTAAAAATATATAGAAAAATTTAGCTGGGCATGGTGGTGCATGCCTGCAGTCCCAGCTACGCAGGAGGCTGAGGCAGGAGGATCGCTTGAGCCCAGGAGTTTGAGGTTGCTGTGAGCTAGGCTGACGCCACGGCACTCACTCTAGCCCAGGCAACAAAAGCGAGACTCTGTCTCAAAAAAAAAAAGAAGATTTAGCAATGGAATTCCATCCAAAAGCCAACACATCTATTCCCCTGTCTCTAGCACGAACTCCCCCTAAGATTGAGGTCTCTTGTATTTTTAGGAGAACTGATACTAGTCTCCCTTACCAGACCTTTCAGGAAAAAAAGTAAAAGAAAAATCACTATAAACACATGAATATATGAGAGAGAAAGAGAAAGAGTCTTCTCTTGTAATTTTCCAACCTGTTTGTTTTTAGGTACTGCCATGTGAAATCTCTGAACTGGGGACTGTCATCAGCCTTTCCAGGACCCAAGGACATAGCTCTGGCTATAAATGGTGCTAGTTTTGGTGGGGGAGCTGCTGCTGCTTTATCTGGGCCCAATAAACCTTATCAAACTGCCGTGCAGCCAGCCTTCAGCGCTAAGTGGAAATGCTTGGAGCCCAACGCTGGCACTCAGCCCACAGTCTCGCCTGCCTTCTTCCTTTTTGTTACCTTCCCCACCTCTTAAATTCAGGCATTAATCTCTCTTTAACACTTACTAACAAGGGCTGGGCTTTTTAATGGGCAGAGTTTATGAAGCAGGGGAGATTTTCACATAGAGTGAATATGGAGTGGGGGTGGGGGAGGCCAGGACCATGGAGGATTGTTCTTTCTGTCCCATTGTTTCCAGAGATTCTCTTTTTCTCTGATTGGAGGATTAACAGGAGATTAGGATCAGGGGTTAATTGTGTGCTGCTTCTGCTACTGCACTGGTAGGTGGATGTGGACAGCTAGGCGGAAGCTGTCTAGGCAGAAGCTCAACAAGTGTAGTGATTCTTTAGTCTATTTCCCTGGTGAGGCCTCAGGAGGGTCTTTTCTCCACTCCTTGTATCCCTGCACTCTTGCTATTTGTGCAGACCGGTTCTTTCATAACTTTTTTGAAATCCTTGTTTTCTTAGAGGGTGCACAGGCCTTAGGAAGAAAAATAGATAGTCTTTAAATAGGGATTGCTCTGTATTGTTAATCAAATGAATAACCAGGGACTGGCTTTCCCTCCCCTTCTCGGTTTGATGTGGCTGTATCCACTGCTATCTGAGGATAACTGATCCCTTCCTTCACTTCCAAGTGCGCTCCCCTGCCCTGCCCTGTCTTCTCTCTGCAGACTTCTGCTGATCTGAGCACTTTTCCTGCTAGGAGGAGACTAGCAGTGACTCTTGCTGGGATGGAATGATCTGTCCTTCGGATACCCTGTTAGCAGCTTTTGTGTAGCCCGGTCAGTTCCTATGTGTAAACTCTGCTGCCTGGCCTTCAGCAGCCAGATGGGAGTTCTGCCACCGTCCACGACCCTACAGTTCTTGGGGCCTGATTCTCAGTTTGGGGCAGTGCCAGAGGTACACATGGAGATGTGATTCTGTGCGGGTCCGGTGGGAAACCTTTGGACAGAACACGCAGACTCAGAGGCCTCTGCGACTGAAGGCCCCTGTTGCTACAACCGCATGACCTCCAGGCTGACCGTCCTGAGACCCCCCGGATGGCACTCCCAACGCTCGTGGACTTGAGTCAGGAGCCACGGACAGTCCCCTGACGTGACGAGTGCTTCCCACCTCTTGTCCCTTACCTTTGCCTGGCTCCAAGAAAAGGGAAGAGGGGAACTTTCTGTAGTCAGGGGAAGGGCAAATTTTCTTTGGTTGCTTTACCCTGGGTTACGGATCAAAACTCAACCCTCTGAAGTGGGGCGGCCAGCTGAGAGAAACACGCACTTTTGAGGGGCCCACAACTTTTCCAAGTTCCCCCTCCGCCCCTTGAGGGCTGTGCAGAGCTGGGTGCAGTTCTTGGGAACTCTTTCTGTCCAGGTAGCTGGCGGGCACATCTGCGGAGATGCCCAAGACTCGACCTTGGCCTTCAGCAATCACAACAGCTAAAACGGAGCGTCTCCCCTCGACGATGTATCTCCGCAGACCCTCTGGCACCTGGTTCGCCAGGGCCTTCGGACTCCGCACCCCGAGACTTCTTGAAACCCGGGTGCTCAAGCCGGGAGGATGAAAGGCCTGGGCTTGGGCTGCGAAAGCGACCTTTTATAATAAAACCGCTGTCGGCGGCAACTGGGGATGCAACCCTGAGTCCGGAGAAAAAGTGAAAGGCGAGATAACGTGCACTGACATGGGGACGAACATTGGAACCCGGGACAAAACTCTGCGTTTGGGGCAGGGGACAAAACCCGCGTCCAGTAGAAATTAAAAATCTGAGAGTGCTGTGGGGGCTACTCTTCGCCCCTCACCCTCAGTGCTCCCATTAAGGGCTCGGAGTCCCTTGCATTCCTCTCCACTCGCTCTGTCTTTCCTCTCCGCCCCAGCAGCAGCTAGATGTCAGGCGAAGCCCGGAGCGCGGAGCGCGGGGACAGGAGGGGAGGGGAGAGGAAGGGAGGGGTGGGGCGGGGAGCGCGCGCGGGCTCGGCCAGTGCGGGGTGGTGGGCGGGCTGAGCCCGGGGACGGCGCGGGAGGGGGGAGGGAAGGGGGGCAGCTGTGGGCAGGGAGCCGGGCTCGGCCGCCAGCACTAAAGATGGAGAGGCGCCGGGGCCTCGCAGGGGAGGGGGCTCGGCGTTGACGTGGGACGCGGCGGAGGCGCAGCAGCCGGTGGTGATTTGCTAACCTCGCAGCAGAGAGGAGTTGAGGGCGATGAGAGCGGGTACTGCGAACTGCCCGGCGATGCCGCCGCTGCCGCCGTGATACGGAGAGCAACAGTTCCCCAGCAACACCCCTCCCCGACACAGGCACACACCCCCCAACAGGCACGCACACCCACCCCACAGTGCCCGGCTCGGCAGCGGTGAGTGGGGGGCCGGGGAAAGGCGCACCGCCCAGCGAGCGCCGCGCGCCGGGGCGCCCCGGGGCTGGAAAGGTCTGCTGAGCGCGCGCTCGCTTCGGCCACTCGGCCACTGGGCTTGTGCCTTATATCATTTGGCGTGTTCCCTTCTTGCTGCTGCAGCCGTCGTCGCTGCCGCCGGTTGCGAGGTCGCCTAGAAGGGGGAGCCCCGGCTGTCAGCTTGGGCGCAGCTGCCTCCCCAGCCCTTCCTCTCCAAGGCACGGTCGGGGTGAGAGGTGGAGGGCAGAGCGGGCTGCTGGGACTGAGGGCTCGAGCCGAGGATCGGAGATCGGGAGGCTTTGTACCGCCAAGGGCCGGTGGAAGAGCCGAGAGCCAGTGGGTGCTCATATGTATGCGGACCTGTGCTCGGGCGCGAGATAGGATTTTGGTTTATTTATTTGTGTGTTTATTCACCGGCCGGCTGGGAAGCTAGAATCGGAGGAGCTGACGAGTGGATCTGGGGGCAGAGGGGCACAGGGGCGCAGGACTGGGACTCGCTTGGGTTTTGTTTCTCTTTGAAAAAACGTGGTGGGCTCTTTTTTCTTGATTGGACTTGATCCCCTTTTTGGGGGGAGGAAGGGAAGCTCCGCAGGGTCTCCAGCGCTCCGGGCCCTCCTCGGCTCTCGGCGGGACCGGCTGTGGCGCCGGAGCTCGCGGTGCGCTCCGGCCGCGCTCGGTGGGTGCCCTGGCTCTGCACCTGATGCGTTCGGGATTCCTTTCCCACCCCGGCGCGCCCGCGGCTAGCTCGCACAGCCCCTTGCACACTCCCGCACGCGCTCGAAATGCGCACGATCCCTCCAGCCCGCGGACCCACTGGACACACAGACGCGCTCGGCACCGTCTCGCTCGCCACCTCCCTGGGACGATCGCAATGTGCCCGGGCCGGGCACGCCCGCCGCCGGCGCCGCTGGCCAGAGGCCCGGGACCCAGCCGGTCGCTCCCCGGGGGTCACGGCCCTTGGTCGAAAAGGGAGGGCCAGCCGACCCCTTCTCGTCTTTCCTCCCCTAACTCGCTGCGGGGCTTTTGTGCTTCCCCGTCGCCGCGGGGCGGGTCCGCCTCCTCGCCGCGGAGCCCTGCCCGCCCGGACTCTCGCCTGCTTCGGTCCCCGTCTCTTTCGCTTTCCCTCTTCCTTAGCCCGGCTGCCTTTCTTTCAGGAGTCTGGCTCCTCGGGAAAAGTTGCTTCCCCAAGTTTGCCGAAGTCGTCTCCAAGTCTCGGTGGGGGTCGCTGGGACGCGGGGGCGTGTGAGAGCGCTATCGATCCCCGGAGCCCAGGCGGGTTAGCGCCGGCTTTTCCCCGCGCTGTCGGGCTGGACGCTGCAGCCAGCGCCGGCCAGATCCCGGGCGCCGAGAGGCGGGTGGGGAGACGGCTGACCGAGGGCATCCTGATTTCCCTCGGGACCCAGAAAGCTTGTTTGGGGGAAGGAATTCAGGTAGCCAAGCTTCCATTCTTTCGGCTGCTCCCTGCCGGTTCTCCGAAACCCCGATGTCTTCGGGAAAGCACAGGGCGGCGAGGCGTGGCAGAATGGTCGTCCCACCTTTGACGGCCTCGGTCCCTACCCCGGGGTGGGCAGCAGAGCGTCTTGACCAGCCGTCTTAACCTTTTCTGTGTGAGCTCTGTAGCTCTGGAGCTTATAGGGCTCCTTTTCGGGGTAGAGGCAGCAGTGGTTGAGTGAGGGAGAGATCTTGCTCTGCTCCCAGATCATTCGCTACAATATTGGCGGCAGCAGGGCAGAGGCTGGGAGGCTCCTGCGCCTGTGAGGTCTTCCTAAAACTCCTCAAATGGGGTTCGGGTCCAGGAGCCCATTGCTGATTCCGAACAGGCTCTGGGAGAGGCCTTTGTCTCCCAGCCCCGGTTTCCCTTCGCGCGGGTTGTAACTCACACCATAGATGCTGGTGCCAGTGTCACTTTTAGCACTTCTGAGCCATGTCCAGCATCATTTGCTGCTCATGGTCACAGGACTTGCCCACTCCTTGGAACCTGTTGGACACGCTTAGAGTTCATGTACCCAGCCCTGCAAGAGCACTCCTGGCTGTGGGGGAGCAGATTTCCTATGACCTCTCTCCATGATCCATCCTCCTTCATTTTTTTAGATCCTGCTGTCCACTGGTCACTGTGGGCAGAAGGGTAAGTGCAGCATCTTATATAAGCGTGTGCACGTGTGTTGACACACATTCTGGCTGGTGCGCGCGCGCACACACACACACGGATCCAGATTTGGGATTACCTATACGGTAAATTTGAGGCACCTGTGGGTGGATCGGACCCAAGTTAGTGTGTGAGTTATGTGCGTGTGTTCCTGTTAGTGCCCAAGGAGGGGACAAGGCATGGGTCTGTCAGTGCTGTGCAGCCCTGAGAGGAGCAGAAGGACAGAGGCCCAGGCTGATGGTGAAGAGGGTGACCCTGGAGGAGAAGAGCCCCTTGCTTGTAGATTTCTTTGGGCCATGGCTCCTGGCTGCTAGTCTCATCTGGGTTTGACGCTGCTCCTGGGCCACCACAGTGAGGCAGAGTTTAGGAAAACTTTGTTTTGAAGATGAGGCTTGCTGTCCAGGGGTTGAGAGTGAAGTTGACTAAAGGAAAGTGTTGAAGTCTTGTTAATTTTAAGAACGTGCTGGCACTGCTCGTAATGAATGTCGGCCTTGCATAGGAAGCCCCTACGCTCAGACTTAGAGAAGGCTCTGGACTTAGAGGACTTGCTGTAATTTTCATTTCACTTTGTCCAACAGATGTCATAGAGTGGTGAATCAGGCAAATGCCACGGCAGAACCTCCTCTTTACTGTCTTCACCCCTGGACTTGTAAAGGCAGATGGGTAGATTTCTAGGCAGCCCCTTCCGTTAAAATTTCTGAGACCCTCTTGCTGGGGTCTTGGTGGCGGGGACTAGAGGGGCATGTTGTAGTGTTTGAATTTTTACTTTTAGGGACACTAATGAATCTGCCTTTTGTTCTTTGTCTCTTTCGCCTCTTCCCACCCTCTCTCCTCTAGCCCCCTTCCTTGGCCCAGAAAGCCCACCCTGCCCCACCACGCAGAGCCCAGAAGGAAAGAGAGCCTGATGCCTGAGCCGAGGGGAGCACCATGGATCTGACAAAGATGGGCATGATCCAGCTGCAGAACCCCAGCCACCCCACGGGGCTGCTGTGCAAGGCCAACCAGATGCGGCTGGCCGGGACTCTGTGCGACGTGGTCATCATGGTGGACAGCCAGGAGTTCCACGCCCACCGGACGGTGCTGGCCTGCACCAGCAAGATGTTTGAGATCCTCTTCCACCGCAACAGTCAGCACTATACTCTGGACTTCCTCTCGCCAAAGACCTTCCAGCAGATTCTGGAGTACGCGTACACGGCCACGCTGCAAGCCAAGGCAGAGGACCTGGATGACCTGCTGTATGCGGCCGAGATCCTGGAGATCGAATACCTGGAGGAGCAGTGCCTGAAGATCCTGGAGACCATCCAGGCCTCAGATGACAATGACACGGAGGCCACCATGGCCGATGGCGGGGCCGAGGAAGAAGAGGACCGCAAGGCCCGGTACCTCAAGAACATCTTCATCTCGAAGCATTCCAGCGAGGAGAGTGGGTATGCCAGTGTGGCTGGACAGAGCCTCCCTGGGCCCATGGTGGACCAGAGCCCTTCAGTCTCCACTTCATTCGGTCTTTCAGCCATGAGTCCCACCAAGGCTGCAGTGGACAGTTTGATGACCATAGGACAGTCTCTCTTGCAGGGAACTCTTCAGCCACCTGCAGGGCCCGAGGAGCCAACTCTGGCTGGGGGTGGGCGGCACCCTGGGGTAGCTGAAGTGAAGACAGAGATGATGCAGGTGGATGAGGTGCCCTGCCAGGACAGCCCTGGAGCAGCCGAGTCCAGCATCTCAGGAGGGATGGGGGACAAGGTTGAGGAAAGGGGCAAAGAGGGGCCCGGGACCCCTACTCGAAGCAGCGTCATCACCAGTGCTAGGGAGCTGCACTATGGGCGAGAGGAGAGTGCTGAGCAGCTGCCACCCCCAGCGGAGGCTGGCCAGGGCCCCACTGGCCGACCGGAGCACCCGGCACCCCCGGCTGAGAAACACCTGGGCATCTACTCTGTGTTGCCCAACCACAAGGCTGATGCCGTGTTGAGCATGCCATCTTCGGTGTCCTCTGGCCTCCACGTCCAGCCTGCCTTGGCCGTCTCCATGGACTTCAGCACCTACGGGGGTCTGCTGCCCCAGGGCTTCATCCAGAGGGAGCTGTTCAGCAAGCTGGGCGAGCTGGCTGTGGGCATGAAGTCAGAGAGCCGGACCCTCGGGGAGCAGTGCAGCGTGTGTGGGGTCGAGCTTCCCGATAATGAGGCCGTGGAGCAGCACAGGTAGGCCCTGCCCCAGCCCCACACCTGACACCTTTCCTTCATACCCTGGCTGCTCCTGAGCCGGGACTAGCTCTCCTGTCTTCCTTGCCGTTTGTAAACAAAAAAACACCTCTTCTGAAGTCCTTGTCAGGGGCGCGCAGGGGGCGGGGTGGGGGGAGAACATTTTTCAGAGTTTTTTCGGAGTATAGTGAGGAGGCCCACGGTCTTTCCAGAAAGCACTGGGGCCAGCTTCGTGATAGGTCCTTCCCTCTCTTTTTGGTGTTTGTTTTTTCTGCTGTTGGGTCTATGCTTCTTTGCCTGGTGTGACTGATAACATGGAGAGGAGGAAGTGGGGTTCAGGATGAGGGTCTCCCGTGGCCTGGAACTGGTCACATTTCCAGGTTCCAGGGCCCCAGGTTTCCACTTGCAGGGGCAGGCAGTCCCCATCTGCAGCTCAGGAGGGTGGGAGGGACTGGAGGCTGCTGAGGCCACGAGAGCAGCTGCAGGTTTCAGACGTCATTCTTGGTGAACGTTCATCGTGTGGCTCCCTCTCCCTTCTCACTCTCTGCTCCTGCACACGCGTTTGCAGGGAGTCGATTTAAATTCAAGGGGGAACGATGGGTATGAGAGTCTTGGTCTTGCAGCCTGTAAAGTCTCATTCTTATCCCATCTCCGATCACATTGAATTAGATGCTGCTTCGGGCTAGCGTTGGCTTCCTCTGGCTTGCGTTTCCTCCTCTGTGAAATGACCATTCATTGAGCTCTTATGACATGCTTGGTTCAGTACTAAGCGCTTTACACGGAGTTGCATTTTCATTATGAGGTGAGTAATGTCCTTTTACACAGGATGATACTAAGATCCAGCCAGACAGAAAGTCCCTTTTCTAGGGTCACATAGAAAGAGGCAGAGTGGGATTCAAATTCAGGTCTTAACCCTCTTGGTACTTTGCTGCCTCTCCGAGTCACTTAGTCTTGAAAAGGATCATGTCTGCAATACACAGAGTTTTGAAGATGGGTTATCAGAAACAGAGTAAATAACAGAGGGACTCAGTGGGGGGTTGGGGTTTTTTTCCTGCTTCTGTCATTAACTATACGCCGGTCATTTCACCCTACAGTCCCCAGATCAGATGATTGGTGTCAAGAAATCCAGTTTTCTATTGTCATCAATGACAGCATTTCCCTGCACACCCTCTGGCCTGCTGTTTTTTTTTTTTTTTTTTTTTGAGACAGTGTCTCGTTCTGTTGCCCGAGCTAGAGTGCTGTGGCATCATCCTAGGTCACAGCAACCTCAAACTCCTGGGCTCAAGCAATCCTTCTGCCTCAGCCTCCCGAGTAGCTGGGACTACAGGCATGCGCCACCATGCCCGGCTAATTTTTTCTATGTATTTTCAGTTGTCCGATTAATTTCTTTCTATTTTTAGTAGAGATGGGATCTCGCTCTTGCTCAGGCTGGTCTCGAACTCCTGAGCTCAAACAATCTGCCTGCCTCGGCCTCCCAGAGTGCTAGGATTACAGGTGTGAGCCACTGCGCCCAGCCTGGTCTGCTGTTTTGCTGATCTTGGGCGGACTTTCCACTTTGGCACCCGCTCCCACCCCCATTCTGCTGTTGCTCATTCGGGTTCAGGGGATGTGAGTGACAGAGGCTGGGGTCGGGTGGAGGCATGTGGAAGTCAGGCTAATCACCCCTGGCCGGAACCTGCTCTGACACAGACAGATCGGCAGCTCTGAGACTTACCTTGTGGAAAGTGCCGCAGAACTAAATGCAGCCGATTTTTTTTTTTTCCAGCGGGTGCGAAAAATAACCGCCACTAAGGTGTGTCGTCTTGATGTTTGTACTGCTCAGAAGTAGACCAAGGTTTTGTTTGTTTTTGCTCAAACTTTCCTAAAGAGGAAACCCCCTCCCCAAACTTGACCAGATAGATTTATCAACTTCTCCGGATGTGAACGTGTTATGAGAAATGGGGTATGGTGAAAGTAATTTTTTTTTTCTGGCTCTTGTTGGGTCCCAGTTACTTTTCTTTACCCAAGAGGGCCACCAAATATATCACTCCTTGGGAGTTTTAAGTTCCAATTCAACGAGAACCTCATTCCTCTGGGGAAGGAGGGAGGATTGGCCCTGTTATATTCCAAAGAGCCTGTGGTAGTTATTTAACTTTCTTGAACCTTGTTTTACTCACTTCATAAAATGGAGACAGCCGACAGGGTTGGTGCTGAATTAATGAAGTAAAATCCAGCAATGACCAGCGCTGGACTGGTACATAGTCACCACAAAGGCGTAGAGCTGACCCTCTGTCCCTCATCTTGGTTAAGTCTCCTCATTATGTGGTCCTGTTGGCTCTGAGTTCTAGCGTGTAGTGTCCACCAGGGTTGTGTTGTGTTGGCTCTGAGGTGGCACAGAGAATGTCCCTGTCCTCGCGGGCCTGTGATGGTGACCTGCTGGTCCTGGAATCCTCAGCATCACACTGGGTTGCCAGCTGGGAAAATGACAGAGTGGAAAGTCAGCTGCTGCAGTCCCATACGCTAGAGCCAAGGCAGCACCTTTGGTGGGAAGCTTTGGGGGGAGTCTAAAGAAATCAAGAAGGGGAGACCTAGCCGCAGTGGCTCACGCCTGTAATTCCAGCACTTTGGGAGGCTGAGGCAGGAGGATTGTTTGAGTCTGGGAGTTTGAGGCCAGCCTAGGCAACATGGGGAGACCTCATCTCTACAAAATAATTAAAAACTAAGCCAGGTATGGTGACTCACACCTGTAGGCCCAGCTACTCGGGAGGCTGAGGCAGGAGGAGCACTTGATCCCAGGAGTTTGAGCCTGCAGTGAGCTATGATCTCGTCACTGTACTCCAGCTTTGGCGACGGAGTGGGACTCTGTCTCTTAAAAAAAATAGTTGTGGCAGGGAGAAAATAGTCCACTGTGTGTTTGATCCTTACTCTGAATGGCAGTCCCTCAGCTCCCGGCTAGGTATATTTTGTGGGTGGCTTTTTTTTTTTTGTCTCCCTTACCCTCAAATTTCTAGGATTAATGTGCTACTTCTCTGTTTCCTACTGTTCTCTGTCTCCCCACACCCCTTACCTGCTCAACCCATCAGCAGTCTGAGAAACGCTCTGGTAGAAGAAAAAACATCACTGCCAGCACAAACAAAAAGGAAAGAAAAAAATCAGAGGGATAGATTTTGATGCCAGGAAGCTATAGAATTGGGTAGAAGTATAACAGTGATGACCATGATGAAATAACAGGCTACCAGGTTTATTTTTAAGCCAATAGGCCAGAGTGTTGGTGAAGATGAAGTACCCGGCAGTTATTCTTGCTTTCCTTCTTGAGGGGCAGAAGGGAATAGAGAGGATGCCAGGGCAAAGTGCTGGGAAATGAGGCAGACAGGGGGTTGTTACGGAATCCCGTGCCCTGATCCCAAGGTATGGAGTGAGCGGGAACCTATCGGCTAAACAGATAGTGAGGATGAAACTTAGTGAAGTCGTGGCTCCTGGTCCCTGCAGCACATGCAGGATGTAAAAGCAATGTCACATGTAGTCATGGAGCGATGGGAAGACCAGACAAAGACACCAGTTGAGTCGATCACACGGGGCTTCCCTACCCGAAGGATCCAGAAGGAAGTCAGAACAGTGAGAAGAGCTGATGGATTAGCAGCATTCCCCAGGCAGGTGAAGGAGAAGCTGTGGACCCCAAAATCTTCCCCAGTGGAAGGGGAAAGCTGACAGAGGGTCATGTCTGAGGGAGGAAGGTTCATGGGCTTCTGAAAGACTGTACTCTCTTCTTTCTCTTTCTCTTTCTGAAAGGCTGTGGCAGTTGTGCATGTAGGCTTGTCTGGACATGGTCTGGGACCCAGCTCAGCTGGGCCACGTGCACCTTGTCATGCTCAGAGTTCTATACATAGGTGATAAGATTACAGGGGATAGTATGGTTGACTTAAGTCTGAACTTAGTCTTGATTTATAGGCCTTCGTCTCCCTAGGTTCATACAGACTGGTCTTAATATGCTCTGAATTTAGTGCGACAGAAGCAGAGTAGGATTTGGTCCCCTAGGAGCCTGTGGATCTCAAACAGATGAGCCCTCAGATCCACTGCAGTAAGTATCCCGCACAGACACAGTGGCAACTCCTGCCTGGTTCTCGAAGGGATGCTCAGGAACCCCACAAAGCATGGTCTCAGCCAGCAACTTGGGCCCAAGTGTGCAGCCCTTCCCAGAGGCTCCTTGGGGCCAGCTCTAGGGTGCAGAGCCATGTGGCTGAGATGTCAGAGGTCTGCCTGGCCCTTTGCCTGGTCTCAGATGGCCAGCTGCTCTGTTGTTAGTGGTTGACCATATAGAGGGCCAACAGGCATTGACCTTGGTTTAAGTCACTCTTCGTTCCCTTTCATCATTCTGCCAGGCATCTCTGCTATCAAACTAAATTCTGTTCGGAAAAGTGTATTCTGTGGAATGATGATAGCCACAGCAATAATATTAATAATGCCTTTTATCAGTTGCAGCGCTTTCTTCTTTGCAAAGCACCTTTAATGACTTTATCTCTCTTCCCCTCACAGCCTTCCCTAAGGGGGTACAGGTCCATAATCCCATATCTGTGATAATGAAGTCTGAAAAGCTCTGAAAACTAAAAGGCTTTTTGTAAGTTTGCAGCAAACTCATTTAGTGGCAAAACCTGAATTGAACTGACGTGAGGCTATATTTATCCTGCTTATTTTGAATATTCATGTTTTGCTGCAAAAATATTAATGTGTTTGATTACAGAGTGCTGCCCTAGACTCTGCCAGGGTTGTTAAACACTATAGGCACTAGAGTACCTTTCTAAAATCTGAACAATTCTGATTTCTGAAGCACCCGAGGGTTTCGGATAAGGGATTATGGGCCATTATTGGCCCTGATTGACAGATGAGGAAGATGAGATTTGGAGCAAGTAAGTGACTTGCTTATGGTCACACAGCTATAAATGGGTAGGGCCAGGCACTCAGCTTGCCTTCTAATTCACGGTCCTGGGTGCTCTGCCCCAGGCCATATAAGAACATGGGCATTGCTCTTCTGGGTCAGATCCATCTGACCTAGTCTTTGGTTGCCAACACTATGCCTAAGATACCACTGTTGGAGGCTACAACCATCTTCCTTGACGTCAATCCTAAAGGTCAGGTGTATACCAGCTTCTTCTAGTAGCTATTTATGGCTGCTCTGTCATTCACAGATTTGCCCAAATTCTTTTTGAATCCATTTCTATTTTCAGAAAGCTTCCTTTTTGGGGTGATGAATGACTTAGGTTTATAACCTCTTGGGCTCCTGGAAATCTGGCCTTTTGGAGAGGTTGTGGTTGTGAAGCTGGGAAGATGGCAGAAGCCTTCGCCGTGGTGAGCCCAGCCTGCGTGGAAGCCAGGGCTCCAGACCCAGCTCTGTGTTTTTTAGTTCATCACCATTGACGTCATTTTTTTCATCCTGAGCTTCAATTTCTTCATTTTTAAAACTAGGCACTTGGATGAGCTTTTTCTGGATTGTTGAGCTCTTTAAGAAATTCTTTTACCCTTTGTGCACCTACTTGTAGCTTGGCGAAGTCCTTATGGTTAATTGAATTTTGCTGTGTTTTGGAATTTGATTTGGCAGTTCAGCCAGCTAAATAGGCGGTCAGTTTGATTCGATTCTGTCTGCTCTGATTTTGTTTTTTAATACTTTAACCTGCTTAGGGTTACTGAGCCATCTGGGATCTAGACTGAGCTCTTGGAACTTTTGAAGATGATTTCTTTTATTTTATTTTCAATGGAGGAGAGTTGCCTGCCCTTTCATCTCAGTGAGAAGTCCCATTTTAATTTGCTGTCACTATTGGATGGAGCTGCTAATTGCTGGGAGGGAGAGAGCTATAGTTTAGCAACACGTTTTCCTCCTGCTTGTTCTAGGAAAACTATTATGAATCTTTAAAATAGTGATTATCCTAAACTGTTAAAATCAAATTCCATTCCCCGTTCTTTGATTTCTTGCTAATTCAGGTGAGAAACATTTCCAATCACTTTAATTTATTTTTTATTAATGAATTTAAAACAAATCCAGCTAAAAGCCCAAGACTTAAGAGTCTTACTAAATGAATACATATGTGCCTCAGTTTGCTCATTAGAAGATTTCTGAATTTTCCATGATAGCTAAAGGTTTTCTTAGTCAAGTTCTGTTTTGGCTGGGTGTAGTAAAAGCTCTGAATTTATGGCAGTTATTTGGGTAGAAAGAAAAATTTGCTGCAACAGCCCCCCTCCATGTCCCACCCCACGTTTTACAGGTAGTAAATGTGCATTTTGACTATCCGGGTCAGAATCCTGATTTCACTACTTACTAACTGTGTGACTGTGGTTATGTTACTTAACCTCTCTGTGCCTGTTTGCTCATCTGTGAAATGGGAATAATAACAGTACCTACTTCATTGGGTTGTTATGAGGATTAATCAGTACATATTTATCCCATGCAAGGAATGATGGCACAGAGTAAGTGCTCCATGAGTGTTTGTTATTGTATTTTTATTGTCATTGTTGTGAAGTAGGTCACGTTAGAATGCAGGGTAAAAAATGCAACCATGTTGATGCAGATTCCGCTCTCTCCCAGAGACTGTTCTTTAGCATAGGGCGTCGATTCATACAGTGCTGTAAAACTGCCTCCGGTGCCCCATGTTGGGGCTGAGACGTGTGCATTTGCATCCTCCCAGAGAAGCTGATCTCTTGTACCATGGTGGCCAGGGTACTCTTTGTCCCATTGACCTGAGGCCTGGTGAGTCATTCCAGTTCTTGCTTAAATTTAGCTGGGCAGTTCTCCACTGCCGTCAGGTCCAAATGCAGAGGCGGCTCACCGAGGCAGTGTCCTGTCGCCCGTGCACGTGACCGGCCGTGGAAATCACCGTGGTCTCGGCAGAGATGAAGAGCACGCATGCTGCCTTACTAAAGGAAGTCGGGGCTGGATCTGTGGGTGCTGGGCGTCCCAGAGCGCCTCCCCTCGGCTGCCCTCAGTGCAGGGTGCTTCCAAGAGTGGACTCAGCGAACATGATTTTGAGTGCTGCTACGTGTCGGGTTCCGTGCTAAGCGCGTTCTCAGCCAGCGTCTCCACAAACCCTCTGGTGGCCTTTTAAGGCGGGTATTATTATTATAGTTTCACATTCCCTGATGGGCCGAGGGAAGCCTGAGAGGTCGGTGGACTTGTCCGTGGTAAAGCAAAGGGTGGTGCTGGGATTTGTGCCCAGGTCTTCTGGCTCCGTGTTCCCTGCAGCTGGGTGACCAGCTCTGGGCTCTTCGTTTCCCCTCGTGGCTTCTCGAGAGGAGGAACGTAGGGTGCTGCTCATTGCAAAGTGCTCATCTCTTTGGGGGCCTAGGCCACATGGGTCCAAGGACTACTACGTCATCTCTTACCCGCACAGAACGAGACCAGAGTCTAGCGATAGAGGCCTTTTATGCTGACTCGAAAAAGGGAGAAAAAACAGAAACCCATTTACAAAAATAAAAATCCCATGCTGTTAATTTCAAGCCAACATAATCAGAAATCCCCCTTTCTACTGTTTCCCCTTAAAAGCCCCGGTGTCCTTAGTATGCTGGCTCAGTCTGGAAAAGCTATGGTTGGGTTTTGCCTACGTGAGGCTTATCTCTGCAGCTGCAAGGAGGGGACCCGGTACTTTACTGGCAGCGTGGAAACTTTGGCTGAAAACTCGAAAAGCCCTGCTGCATTCTAAATTCCTAGCTTACTTTCAACTCTGTCCTCAGGACCTGCTTTTCTTCAGCATGAACAGATTGTGTTGAACACTGCAGTAGGCAGGATCCAAGTTAGGTAAGAGAAAGAACTTCCTGAAACAGTGGGGCATGATGGAGAAAGTTACTAGAAGACTCAGTCACAGATGTTTTGATGAAGAGGAGAAATTCTTGGTCAGTTGAAGTGGTTTTTAGAGTTCTCCCCTCTTAAGGACTTTTGGATCCCCCAGAAATAAGAAGTAAAGACATATACGTGCACATGAACCCCCAGGCATGCTAAAAACAAGACAAACGGCTTCATCAGCCACTGTCTTTGCGGGAGACAGGGTCCTGCTGCGGAAGTACGAAGACTGACGTCTGGTAGGCTTGGGTTTGAATGCTAGCGCTCCACTGCGAATTTGGGCAAATGGCTTAACCTCTGTGAGCCATCGGTGTCCCCGTTCTGTGAAGTGAGGTCAGCCCCTACCTCTCAGTGTGGTTTTAAAAATATACTGAATGAGATAACTTGTAAGCCAAAGCACACAGCAGGGACTCAGATGTGAGGCTGCCTCCTTACTTCCCGCTTCTCCTGTGACCCCAGCTTGACAAGGGAGCCGCCACCCTCGCCCGGCGTGGCTCTCTAAGTGGATTAGCCCAACGTTGTGATCTTAATGCCATTAGGCCTGTTGGCACAGCTCTCCTCGCCATAGTGAGAAGCAGATGTGGCCGACCATAATGGCCCTCAGGGTGATCCGTCAGGCCTGGAGTGCTGGGGGAACATTATTAGTGTTAATTTGGGGGAGTCTTTTATGGTAGCTGGGGGAAATGTGGAGGGATTGTTGGAAATTTATTTATTTAAGCCGCTTAGCAGGTTAGATGCCGCAGGAGTCTACTATAGCAGAACCCCCACCGCCCCCACCCATCTCTTTAAAGAAGGCTCCCCCCCCCAGCCCCGAAGCCCAGGCTGATTACTTCCAGAGTTGGAGAGACAACTTAGCAGGCTCTTGTTTCTTGCCGATGTACCTTATTAGTAGCACCTGGCATCATAACCCACTAATGGGAACCAGCACTCTCCTCCTGCGTGGCCAGTGACAAGTAGCCCTGTCAGCCGAGCTCACCGTGCGAGGAAGTTCCTATTAGCTTTACGGTCAGGAGAACTTGTCCTGTTCAGGAAATGAATGTTGCCGCTAAAGGTCCGCGGCCCTGACCCTGGCGGCATAACCTGTGCGGGCCAGGGAGACCCCGTGCAGGATGCTTGGGATTTCAGCCCCTCTCTGGTTCTTGTCATATGTAAAGAGGGAATCAGTGTGGTATGTTGCAGCCTTGAACTTTTGATTTATGCAGTGAGGGCGACTTAACCGTTTCCATGCCTGGAC
>CAUYSK010045430.1:0-10255 GCA_963575035.1 Avahi laniger | reverse complement strand
ATCCTTCTGCCTCAGCCTCCCGAGTAGCTGGGACTACAGGCATGCGCCACCATGCCCGGCTAATTTTTTTCTATATATTTTTAGTTGTCCGATTAATTTCTTTCTATTTTTAGTAGAGACGGGGTCTCACTCTTGCTCAGACTGGTCTTGAACTCCTGAGCTCAAACAATCCGCCCACCTCGGCCTCCCAGAGTGCTAGGATTACAGGCGTGAGCCACTGTGCCCGGCCTGATTTGTTTTAATACTTAAAAAAATAGCCCAAAAAAGGCAATGTAAGAGAGAGGACTTTAACATCATGCTTAACTATGGGTGACATAAAGTTGGAAGGGTAAAAAATAGTTGGGATGATAAAACCAGAATCCCTAAGATCCTTGGGCATACTAAAGATTGAACTGAATTGAGCAATATGAATTTTAATAGGAACAGATGCAAACCCTTACACTGAAACACTGGTGGAACATAAATAGATAAGGAACATGTGACTTAGCAACATGTTTGACAAAGTCTTGAGGACTAAGTTCTTCATAAATTTACCATGAGTCAAAAACGTTATGTCATTACCTCCACCTACCCCCCCAAAAAAGTCTGCATTGATTTGATTACGCTGAAAGAAGTTTAATATCCAGTATACTGAAAGTGATAGCTCTAGTCCACATTTTTGATACTCTATCCAATTCTGGGTCCACAGGACCTTGCAAAATTGAAGTAGGCAGGGTAGTAGCTATATTGATACCAGGCGAGGTGCTTAAAAAATAACAAAACAATCCTGTGCCCCATTCCAGAAATTCTATTCAGTAAGTCTGGAGTGAATCCTCAAAATCTGTATATTAAACAAATCCCCCAGTTCCTCTGATACATAGTCAGGTTGGGTCTGATGGGTCTAGAAAATATAATAGCAGCTGAGTTGGGACAGGGAAGATGAAAAAGAAGAGTGTAGGATAAAAGTCCTACATCATAGGAAGTCTGGCATGAGGAATTGGGAGAATTTAGCCTAGGCGTGGAAGTTTGGGGAGGTGTATAGGACAGAAATGATAATTGGCTTCAGACACCTGGAAGCTGGTACATAGAAAAGACTAACACAATTGTTCCTCATAAATGCTGTTCCCTATTAAGAGAAGCCCTGGCTCTTGAGGAATAGATGATTCCAGGACTGGGGCAAGGGAAAGTGCAAGATGAACCTGGACTCCTGGTTGTGACAGAAAGCTAGGAAGTGCTCAACAAATGGGGTTATGTCAAAAAGACATAGGTGGTAGCTTCAAGGGATTTTCCACTGGCCAAATTTGAGGCAATTTGAGTATTTAAAAAAAAAAAAAAGACCCTAGGGCCAGGTGACTCACTCCTGTAATCCTAGTATTTTGGGAGGCTTAGGTGGGAGGATCGCTTGAGCCCAGGAGTTTGAGACCAGCCTGAGCAAGAGCAAGACCCCTGTCTCTACAAAAAATAGAACAATTAGCCGGGCGTGGTGGCATGTGCTTATAGTCCCAGCTACTTGGGAGGCTGAGGCAGGAGGATCACTTGAGCCCAGGAGTTTGATATTGCAGTCAGCTATGATTACACCTCTGAACTCTAGCCTGGGTGACAGAGCGAGACCCTGTCTCTAAAAAAAAAGAAAAAAAATCTAGGATTAAAAAATTTCAAATTAAAAAAAAATGGATTTGCATCCATTAAAGTACAGAAAAAAAAATTTGAAGGGACAATTAGGAAAATTTAAATATGGATTTGATTTTAGATAATATTTTATTAACATTACCTATTTTTAGGTGTAGAATAGGAACGTCATTATGTGGGGGAATGTGATTCTTAGGAGATAGTGTTGTTTTATGTTTGTAACTGAATCTCAAATAATTCAGGGGGAAAAACACAACGTGAGTGATAGAGAAGTGAATGTGGGAAATGTTAATAATTGGTGAACAAATGAAAGGTATGTAGGTGTAAATTTTACTGTTTCTTCAACTTTTCTGTAGACTTGAAAATTTCAAAATAGGGACTGTTCTGTGTGTTCCTGGGAGTCCCAGAGGACAGAAGGCACGTTTGTGGGTGAAACTGAGGGGGGATGGATTTTGGCACAATATGAGGAAGAATTTATTGACAGAGCTGGTCAAAGAGTCAAAGATGGAATTGGCTACTCTATGAAGGAATGCGGTCAAGGAAAAGCTAAACAAGCTAGCTAAAAATAGAGAAGATTCATGCAAATCATTATTTTAGATGGCTCCAGCCCCTTGCTTACTAATAGTCAATCAATATATCTTGAGAATCTGTATTCTGGCTCGGGATACAATAGAAAACAAAGAAAAGTCTCCAGCTTCATGGAATGTCCATTGTTTTGGATTTACTGTCTCAATCTCTGAGAGTCTTATTTGCCCTAAAGTCAAGTTCCAAGTCTTCACAGTTATATTTCAGGCAATACTGTGGTACTCTTGAGGGTATTCAGAAAGTATTCTGATTATAATTTAATCTCTAATTTATACTGTTGAATTATCTAGGATTGTGCTACTAGTCTTGATAACCCTAGCACTTAGAGTGCCTGGTCCACAATAAGCACTTAATAAATGTTTGTGGAATAAATGAATGCCAACTGTTTTTCAAGAAGGGAAAGGGAAATATCAATATTTTTCCCTTGCAAACTGCGAAGAACCTGACTCTCAAAATCTCGCCCATGACTGTTACTGGATATGTTTGTCACAGCAGCAAGGAGTAATGTCCTATAAGAAAGGATAAATGTTTTTTCAGGGAAAGGCCATTGTTTTCTGTCCAGGATGTCTGCTGAGATTGGCCGTGACCTATTCTTCTCCTGCCATCCTCAGCTGAGCAGGGCTACCCTGCCAGCCTAGCAGTGCATCAAGCTGATTAATACCTGCTGCATCAATGGACAGAAAGAAGAAAATATAAACAAAAAGTCACTTAATTTTGGTATGTTTTTTGGTTCTCCTCGGGCCACTCAGCAATAAGAATAATGGGCTCAGAGCCTAGCAAGGATAAGAGAAATGCATTTTTCTTGTTTGTGTTTTTAGAGGCCAAACAATCCTATAGCTTTTATATGAGAGGTGAATAAATTTGGGACATCTGCCTGTTCTTTCATTTCAGTGCTGAAATTAGAAGGAAAGTATAATTCTTGTCAAGTTAAAGGAAAAGTTTTATTGTATATAGTCCAACACTAAGACTCTAAGCTAAAAAAACACTGTTTAAACATTTTTTTTTAAATTTTTTTTTTGAGACAGAGTCTCACTCTGTCGCCTAGGCTAGAATGCAATGGTGTGATCATAGCTCACTGCAACCTCAAACTCCTGGGCTCAAGGGATCCTCCTGCCTCAGCCTCCCGAGTGGCTGGAACTACAGGTGCACCACTGCTCCCATCTAATTTTTCTATTGTTAGTAGAGAAGGGGTCTCACTCTTGCTCAGGCTGATCTTGAACTCCTGAGCTCAAGCAATCCTCTCACCTCAGCCTCGCAGAGTGCCAGGATTATAGGAATAAGCCACCGTGCCTGGCCTATTTAAACATTCTTAAGAGGCTTGCTGGGTGTTTTTTAAATTACTTTGTTTTGATGTGGATTTTTTTTTTTATTTGCGTGCTTCTAATCTATCAATGTGGAAGTCAGAAATATCTAAGTTCTTCTTTTCTTAACTTTATTAGTTTAAACATACCATTTCCCAAATTAATGTCCCTCATAACACTCTTCTGTAAGATATTAATCAGTATGTCAAAATAAATGTTTATATACAAAAAAGTTTGTGAAATGGTAAGTTAAACAAAATTAGACATATTTCTTTACTGTAATACTACTCAGAGTCTTCCACACTAAAGTACATTATAAACTCCAAGTAAGAGCTATATTACACGTCAGCTTAAAAATTTATTTGAATTTATAACTTCTTTTCCCAGACATAGCTATTAATAACATCCATAAAAAAGCGCCATGGAATAGTAGTTTGGAAAACTAATTGAAAGGGAGTATGGGCCTGGCGCAGTGTCTCACGCCTGTAATCCTAGCACTCTGGGAGGCTGAGGTGGGAGGATCGCTTGAACTCAGGAGTTCGAGACCAGCCTGAGCAAGAGTGAGACCTATTTCTACTAAAAAATAGAAAAATTAGCCAGGTGTTGTGGCGTGGGCCTGTAGTCCCAGCTACTCTGGAGGCTGAGGCAGGAGGATCGCTTGAACTCAGGAGTTTGAGGTTGCAGTGAGTTATGATAATGCCACTACACTGTAGCTGAAAAAAAAGAAAAAAGAAAGAAAACAAAGTAGGAGATAAAGATAATAATGAATGTTAAGCCCTGTGACAATCAGTGCCATGAATGGAAAATTAGGAGCTCATTTTACCACTACACCAGCTCTAAATAATAGATCTCAATGACTTATAAGTCCAAATAACCAACTACTTCATCTCAAATGTTTTACCGACTTACAAGGAAATATTTTACAACAGCAAAGAAGGCAGCAAAACAAAGAATCTTAAATCTGTTTTTCAAAAATTATCTGATAATTAAAATCAGATAAAATCCTGTTTGCTACTCATTCATAAAATTCAATGAGATTTCATTAAAAGTCACAAAATTTTAAAAATGAAAATTCAACAAAGTGAATCTAAAATTTAAAGGAAGAGCAAAAATAACCAAGGCAATTTTGAAGATCAAGAAGGGGAGGTGGCCAGGTTCTTGGTTCACGCTTATAATCCTAGCACTTTGGGAGGCCAAGGCAGGAGGATCACTTGAGGCCAGGAGTTTGAGACCAGCCTAGGCAACATAGTGAGACCCTGTCTCTACAAAAAATAGAAAAATTAGCTGGGCATGTTGGTGCACACCTATAGTCCCAGCTACGTGGGAGACTGAGGCAGGAGGATTGCTTGAGCCCCTCCCCACCAGGAGTTTAAGGGAGCTATGATGACGACACTACACTCCAGCCTAGGTGACAGAGTGAGACCCTGTCTCAAAAAAAAAAAAAAAAAAAAGACAGGGAGATGGACTGTTGTATATGTGATTATGATATTTCTTTTTTGTCAGCAGAAAAATAGGTCACTGGAACAGAATACTGCTAGATGAATACATATAGTTCTACATCATGTGACATAATAGAGGCAGGCTTACAGATCAGTGAGGGAAAGTGGATATGTCAACAAATGGTGCTGGAACAATTGATTGATATTTTTAATCTATATGGGATTCGATTTATCTTATGATGTAGAAATCTAAAGACATGAGTATAGAAAATATCTTTATGACTTTGGGGTAGGGAATGAGTTCTTAAACAAAGTTCAACAAGTACAAACCATCAAGAAAAAGATTGATAAATTTGACTATGTGAAAATTTAAAATCTATATACATGAATACATCAAAAGCACGTGAAAAAGGAAGTAATGACTGTGCAGTGCGTACAGGCAACAAAGGTTAGTGTCCAGGATAAATAAAAAACTATGCATCTGAAAGAATAAGACAAATAAATCAGTAAAATATGGCAGGGAACTCACAAAAGATGAAGCCTTAGTAGCCAATTAATATATGAAAAGATTCTTCACTTTGCTAGTATTAAGATGTGTGCTAATATGATAATGAAATGCTATTTCACTTCCATAGAATTGGCACAGAAATCTCAAAGATTGCCAATTCCAAGTATATATAATAGTACGTAATGTGGAACAACAGTAAGGAAGACTTTATTCAAGAATGTCATGACAGGTGTAGGGATCACTGCAATGGGATTTTGCAGTGGGGGAGAGGGATTGGGCTCAACTCCTAATATAGCATGGGCACATGGGAATTTATAGTAAAGGATCAGGGCAGGGGGCAGTAGATAGAAAATTACTAAGAGAAATAAACATCAGAGGTAAAGGCAGTTCTAGTGAAGGATGAAGAACTTGATCAGACATCAACTGTGATCAGATATTGAAGATGGGGGGTTCTTAATAAATTTACTCAGTAGGGTTCTTTCCTAAACCTGGATTTTACAAGGAAATACACAGATAGACCTAGGAGAAGTTTCAGAAGCCTGACTAAAGTTTGGCCAAGCAAAGAATCTTTGTCAGTTCAAAGTAGCACTGTTTGAATTAAGGAAGGTATAGCTATATGTAACAACATAGATAACTCTCAGAAGCACAATTTTAGATGACAAAAAGCAAGTTGTGCAAGTATAAGTGTAGTATGATACCATTTATATAAAGCAGAGGTCAGCAAATGGGTCAAATCTGGTCTGCCACATCTTTTTGTAAAGTTTTATAGGAACTCAGCCATGTTCATTTGTTTGCATATGGTCTCGGGCTGCCTTCACATTACAACAGCAGAGTTATTTCAACGGGGACCATGTGGCAAAACACAAACAATGCATTACTTGTTGTTTATTTTGTATCACTATATATATGTACTAAAAGCATAGATAGATACATGGATGTGATAAATAGTGAAATTAGAATATCGATTATCAAAGGAATGGATCAGGAAAGGGTCCATAGGGAGCTTCAAGTGCATTTATGCTGCTTTATTTCTTAAGCTATGCAATATTATCTATACTTTTTTTAAAACCTCTAGAAATTTTCATAATTTAACAAAAGGCTCTTAAGAAGATCTTAAATCCTATAGCACCGATAAAGATGTTTTTCCAGGACATGAGCATAAAATTGAGTGAAATTTTCTTTATTTCTGAAAGAGAAAAATAAAAAGGAGAAAATAGTCAAGAACAAAGACTGTTCACATTTCACCTCTACTCATAGTCCTATTCCTGTATTTCCCTCTACTCGAAGGACCCTCCATTGCTCTGTGGATTTTGATCTCTTTTTGCCATTTAAGAGTTACACAATTAACACATGAAAACATTTTTTAATAGTACAGAAATATATGTTATCTGCCTTTATCATCCCATATGTAACTTTTTAAGAGTCTGGTGGTTCAATTCTGTCCTAGTCTTCTTCCTATGTATATATGTAATATGTATTCAAATAATATTTGGAATAAATGGATATGGGTGTATATGTAATATGTGTATTTATATGTGTGTGTACATATATTTTTGCCAAGTTGCCTTTTTCACTTAACATATTTAGAAAGTATTACTGTGTCAGTTTACACTTCATTATTCTATTAACCAGTACATAAAATTTTACAATGTAGCCTTATTATAATTTATTTAATCAGTCCTTTATTGATAGCATTTAGGTTGTTTCCAATTCATTACAGTTAGAAATGCTGCTGCAGTAAACATCTTTATGTTCAAATCTTTATGTACAAATGTGTAGGAAAACTTTTTTTTCTTCCAAGATAAATTTTTTTCCTGTTTCTATCCTCATTCACAATTACTTTAGGTTTTAAAATTTTATATGCACTGCATTTCTATTTTCTTCCAAATGTCAGACAGCTTCATGGTGATTTGGTACTGCTCCAGGTTCAGTAAGGCCTATTACAACTCCCTCCCCCTCGCTGTGGCTTGAAATGTCCCCCAATACAGAAAGAGACTCAACATGCAGAATATTTGTAGCACATAATTCAGCATACTCAGAATTAATAGTTGATGATGTTAAAATTTATAGCAATTACTTTATCATTAAGAATTTTGAAAGGTCTTGGTTTTCTGCACTGGTACCCTGTTGTTAGTCTTATAAAGATGTTGAGGATTTTATTTTGACATTTTACCAACATCACATTGTGGTTTAAATAGATTAGATTAGATTAAAAAGATTTAACTTGCTTTTGCTTTTCTCCTTTCTAAATATATCTATTAAAATATCATATTCTGCTGGGCTCAGTTTAACTACTATAATTCTGTAGCATCTCCCTGACCATATGTTTTGATTCCTGTACCTCTATAAACTATAGCTATATGTAATTACTTGCTGGCATTATGTCTTCTAAGCTATAAGAGAAACATTACTTTTGCTGGAGCATCTGTAATACCATAAACAAGGTGAAAAATTAAAGTGTATACAGGTTTTGTCAGGGAGGGGAATCCTTTTGCAATGGGAGATGTGAACGGATTAACATTTTATGTCATCCTACAGAGAATAGATACATATTTTGTTGTTTTATTGCGGTTTTAAGAAATGTAACTTTAGCATTTTCCCCTAGTGTGATGGGAATGAAAATGAAGCATTTATATGTTGTATTGATTGGGTAATTGAAAAGTTTTATCAGCTGGCCTACCACTGCCGTAGTACTTAGTGTGGGCATTTTCTGAAGTTGTTTCAAATTAAACTATCACCAGGCAGTTAACTTTGGAACAGCAGCTGGTCCTGTATTTATTACATTTTCTCAAGATCGGCATATCTGGCCACCCATTTCTTAGCAGTCCAGGGAACACATGGAACTCCAGGCCTTTAAATTATTTCATCTTAATTTTTTCTTCTCTTTCCCTTGGGCTATACTTTATATTAGCTTTTACCTTTCTGCAGTATAACTTAGAAGTAGTTATTTTCACAATTCTACAAAATCTATATTAAAGAGCTTATATTTGAGTGAACTTTGTATATATCTTTGTGGCTCTCGATCTGTCCATAGGTTATGGTTTTATTTCAACTAAGAAATATCCTCATGCAATTAGACTTTAAATTTTCATTCAGATATTTTCCCTTATTGGCACAGCATACATCACATTCTTCAAAACTATTGATTAGGACTATAAACCACAAAAGCGTACTAACAGATTCCTGAAAGAATCTGAGTCTGGACAGAATTGCTAAACAGTCATTCAGTAGCCCAGTAACCTCCCATCTCATTATACTACTGTTGATCAGAATTCAGTCTTGTCCTTATAGGTAAAACCCTTCTCAAAACCAGAAATCAGGCCTGGTCCCAAGAATTCAATTTCAGGGTTAGGAGTATCCTTGTTGATTAGAGGCTCCTTTACATAATAAATCAGAGTATCCATTTCTGCCCTAGTAACAAGATTTTGCCACTTCCGATCTTATTTCAGTTGTAGGCTAGCTCTCCAAGATGCAGAGGGAGCAGGCCTGCGCTTGTGCAACACTTGTAAGTACAGCAAAATAAGGCAGGCATCCTAAAGAACTCTGTGATTCTCCCTCCTTTTGGACCAGAGGATTGAGAATCAGTACGCTTTGTTAATTAAGAAAATAACAGAATGGTAGGAAAGTATCAATTGACTGAAGGCTTTAGATTAATAGTGTGTCTAAAATTTAAACATTCCCTCAACTGTAAACCTGTTTCCTCAAGATAATGTTGTCCCTGGCACACTGTCTTGTGCGGGCAGTTCAGGGATGCTGTCAAGGGATGGTAGGTAGGACTCACAAAGTTTATCACCATCTATTGCCCAGTAGTTTCTCTTGGCTACAGATTCTGAAGAGAAACTCCAGGTAGAAAAAGTCCTTATAAACTGGACTGCACTCTTCAAAACTTTTCCGTGTGGTGAATTCCTATCTTTAACACCACTGCTCTTTTTTAAAAAGCTTTTAAGTAAAGTTAAATTCATTTGTTCTAATTATAAAGCAGAAAACAAGCATACCTTGGAGATGTGGGTTTGGTTCCAGACCACCTCAATAAAGCAAATATACAAATAAAGTGAGTTATATAAATTTTTTTGTTTGTCAGTGTGTAAGCTCTATAAAAAGTTATGTTTACACTATACTGTAGCCTATAAAGTGTGCAATAGCATTATGTCTAAAGACACAGTGTATATACCTTAATTAAAAAAACTTTATTGCTAAAATATACTAGGGATCATCTGACCTTCAGGGAGTCCTAATCTCTTTGCTGGTGGAGGGTCTTACCTTGATTTTGATGGCTGCTAACTGAGCAGGGTGGTGGTTGCTGAAGATTGGGGTGGCTGTGGCAATTTCTTAAAATATGCCGACAATGAAATTTGCTGCATTGATTGACTCTTCCTTTCACAAAAGATTTCTCTTTATCATACGATGCTATTTGATAGCATTTTTTTTTTCTTTGAGACAGAGTCTCACTGTGTTGCCCGGGCTAGAGTGCTGTGGCGTCATCCTAGCTCACAGCAACCTCAAACTCCTGGGCTCAAGCAGTCCTTCTGCCTCAGCCTCCCGAGTAGCTGGGACTACAGGCATGCGCCACCATGCCCGGCTAATTTTTTCTATATATATTTTAGTTGTCCGATTAATTTCTATTTTTAGTAGAGACGGGGTCTCGCTCTTGCTCATACTGTTTTCTAACTCTTTTTTTTTTTTTTTTTTTTTTTTTTGAGACAGAGTCTCACGTTGTTGCCCTGGCTAGAGTGAGTGCCGTGGCATCAGCCTAGCTCACAGCAACCTCAGACTCCTGGGCTCAAGCGATCCTACTGCCTCAGCCTCCCAAGTAG
>CAUYSK010045427.1:0-94612 GCA_963575035.1 Avahi laniger | reverse complement strand
ACATATGAAAAAATGCTCAACATCTTTAATCATCAGGGAAATGCAAATCAAAACCACAATGAGATATCACTTACCTCCAGTGAGACTGACCTTTATCAAAAAGTCCCAAAACAATAAATGTTGGCATGGATGCGGAGAGATAGAAACACTCATACACTGCTGGTGGGACTGCAAGCTAGTGCAATCTCTGTGGAAAGCAATATGGAAATACCTTAAAGAGATACAAGTAGAAGTACCATTCAATCTAGTAATCCCATTACTGGACATCTACCCAAAAGAACAAACGATACTGTATAAGAAAGACACCTGCACCCTAATGTTTATAGCAGCACAATTCACAATTGCAAAGATGTGGAAACAACCCAAGTGTCCATCAATACATGAGTGGATTAATAAAATGTGGTATATGCATACCATGGAGTACTATTCAGCTTTAAGGAACAATGGTGATATAGCGTCTCTTGTATACTCCTCGATAGAGCCGGAACGCATTCTACTAAGTGAGATATCCCAAGAATGGAAAGACAAGCACCACATGTACTCACCATCAAATTGGTATTAACTGATCAACACATAAGTGCATATATAAGAATAACATCTTTTGGATGTTGGGTAGGGGGAGGGGGAGGGGGGAGGAGGGAGGAAGGGATGGGTGTATGCATACACAAAGAGTGCAATGCGCACCACCCGAAGGATGGACATATTTGAAACTTGGACTTGGGGGGGGAAATGGCAACGTACGTAACCTAAACATCTGTTCCCCTATAATATGCTGAAATAAGAAAAAAGAGAGAGAGGTCAAAGCCATCTGGGTGAAAGGGTGATAATCTATGTTCTATTCACATCAATTCTTGGAAACATCAGAAAGCAATTATCAGTTGGAGAGAATGTATTAAACATAAAACTTTTAGAAGAGTAACTTAGTATACACAGTAATTTATGATAACATTATGTTCTGGCAGTTCCAATTTTCACTTCTTCATTTTTAATTGAGACCAGAGGATTTTATGGGAATAGAAAGTAAAACGTCCAAGAAAAATTCATGAATTTCTTTAATATCATTACATTACATGATTGCACATTCTCACACTATTATTTTGAAGTTCATCCAATTACATGTAGGGAAAAACCATATAGGGAATAGCCTATGATTAAGGAAGTATCTATCCATAAGTAATATTTGTTTTGTTTTGTTTTGTTTTGAGACAGAGTCTCACTCTGTTGCCTGGGTAGAGTGTAGAGTGCAGTGGCATCATGGTAGTTCACTGTAGCCTTGAACTCCTGGGTTCAAGCGATCCTCCTGCCTTGGCCTCCCAGAGTGCTAGGATTACAGGTGTGAGCCACCACAGCCCACTTTACACTGAGTAAGAAAGATGTATCAGCCTAATATTTCAGATGCTATGGAATTTGGGAAAGCTTTAGTTTAATTTTAGCTTGGTATTCGAACTATATAATTAACAATTTAATATCTGGAAAAGGGCTAAGAGGTTTTTCTAGTTCTGCCCTTTTATTTAACAGATGAGGAAACCAGGAATTACAGGTGTTTAGTGACATAAAAAGGGGCAAAACGGGATTTTAAACCACTGTTTAATTCAATGAAACTTTTTAAAGTGTTAATATGGAATTATTGAAAGGGAAACTGTTAAAAATAAAAAGTAATGTGTTTCAGTCCCAGCTCTGAAACTGTGTAGTTGAAGAAAAACCATTTAATCATTATGATACCCAGTTTCTGTATCTGTAAGAGAGAGGTAATATTTTTTATTTCATAGCATAATCGTAGGGAACAAATGCAATGATGTATGTATGTGAAAGCTCTTTGTGCAACTATAAAACACTAAAAAATTTAACAGATTATATTTGTAGAATAAATATTCAGTTATAATTTAATAAAACAAATTAGCATTTATTAGGCAGCTGTTCTGTGCCAGGATTTTTTTTTTTTTTTTTTGGTTTGCTATTTCATTTCACCCTTACATCATCCCTTAAAGTAGATGTCATTTTTCAATTGTAAAGATGAAAAGCAGCTCAGGGAGTCTATACAAGCTTTTCTAGGTAACACAGCAAGCAGGAATTCAAAACTATATTTCCTGCTAATGACTTTACCAATGGACTTTCCACTACATAACACTTCTGGTGGCCATGAAAAAGAAAACCATTCCCGACACTTGTGATAGCTTGGAGGGGAAGAATGCGGGCTGGGATACAGAAAGAGAGGGTAATGGACTGAAATGCTGACGTGACTTTTGCTATAGGCAATGAGGCATTCCAGAGGAGGCATGATTATAAAGCAAAGGCCTTGCAATCTGTCATCAGAAGCAAAGCTAGAAGAAGACTTTAGGGCACTCAGGAAGGATGTGTTGGTCATGTTGGGTGGGTTCATAACTGGTGCCCATTCAAACATTTATTCTTTAAGTATTTGTCAACAATTTCAGGGTCCCACAGCTGAGAGCTGTTTAGAGAAGGGAGAAAGAAGACCCTAGATGGTGGGGATTAATTTTTTCTCTCTTGTCCAGAAAAATTGAGAGTTTGACCCAAATTTAGACACTTCTTTTAGCAAAAGAAAGGCATTGAATTTAGTTAGAGCAATTTAGTTTGAGCTTGTTCAAGGGGTGTGTGTGTGTGTGTGTGTGTGTGTGTGTGTGTGTGTGGTGTGTACCTCATTTAAAGTACTCTCCAGGACAGCAGTCTGAATAGATTTTATTTTAGTCTCCCTTTGGTAAATCACCACCTCTCATTGATTAGTGCTCCAACAATTCCCTTTTTTACCCTTAATCCAGCTCTTGTTAGGAAATTAAAGCTTGATCCAACCTGATAGTGGAGAGGTTGTGAAGGTTTGAGAGCAGAGCAGGGTGGAAGATGCATGCAACGCTGGGCAGCGTGGACTGGAAAGCAAATGGAAGCCAAGAGACCACTGGCATGGAGCCAAAAGGTCGACCAGGGCCAACAATTAGTAGGATTTAAACTGAAAAATATAAAACAAAACAAGTAACCCCTGTAAATGTTAGACCTGGTTTTTCCTCTTACAAGCAATCTGATTTTAGGCAAAACACTTAACACAGTTTCATCACCTAAAACCTGGGGATTTTTATTTAGTGTTTTTTCCACAAACAGAGACACATATATGTACATATGGTATGCATCGTGTAGCAATGTAGCAAGGACTAGGGACTTTACAACTATTACCTCATTTGTTCTTCCTAATAATGCTATGAGATGGTTTCATTTTGCAGATGAGTAAACTGAGGTACAGAAGGTTGGGTCATATAGCCAATAAGTGGCTGAAATTGGAACCCTGGCAGTCTGTGTCCAGAGTCTGTATTACCCTTGGCCATAACTAATCTACTTAGCCAGGCTATAGAATTGCTGCAAAGATTAAGTGAAACAATTTACCTTTTCAGAAGATGATTTATTTTAATAAGCTTTCCTATCACTTTCAACATATTTAGTTTCATGGAGCTCTTCGAAAATCTGGTAAAATTTTGAACACTGTATACAAGCAAAATTCACAGATACTTGTAATGTTAAAATTTACATGCCATCTCTAAGATTTCACAAACCATTCATGGACATCAAGTTACAAAAAGCCTCACTGTTACTTGGTTGGGACTCCTTAACCTCAGTCTCTTCCTACCAGAAATATGACTGTGAAAATACAGTGATTAGCTTCCCAGCTTCCCATTCTAAGGGCTGAGAGGCCTGCATATAATTTGCGGCTAAATTCCATACCACTTCAGATTACTTAACGATGTGTTATTCAGAAGTTCTGGTTTAAATTTACTTTATAAGTATAAATTCATGGCTAAAAATGGAGTGGGGGTGGGTGGCTAACAGTGTGGCCAAAGTGTTTGGTCTTTGTGGAATCCAAAATATTTGAAAAGTAATCTGGAGGAGTTGGTGGCATTTAGCCATTCTTAACGCCAAGAATCACAACTTGTCAGCTTTTGCTGATTCACTTTTGACCTTAATTACCACCGTGTCCCTTCTTCATTAGAGCACACAGGGAGAGTTAGAGGATGGCGCCATTCAGGATCACATTTGGGAAAACGCTTTCTACACGTTACACATTTCACTATCTTTTTTCTTTCTTCCACTTAGTAATCTGGACAAGGGCTTATCAAGCTGTTTGAAACCCCGTTGTGATTCAAATCAACAAGTTCAATGAGAAAACCTACTGAAGAATTTACTGTGGCTTGCAATAGCTGTTCATATTCTTCTCAGCAGACACAACAAAACTGCATTGTTTACTACTGATTACTAAGAACAGAATGGACAAAAAAGAAAAGGCATTGCCAGCTTTGTTCTTGTTTCCAATTGGTTCTTTCTTTGAAAGAGAAACAATTGCCTTTTAAATCAAATCTTAACCCTTTTTTCTACTTAGTTATTAATAGGTCCAATTATAATTAATGAGCAACTAATGAACAATTATTTAACAAATAGCAATATTTTTAAACTTTCTCTAGTTAATTCAAGAACAGCAGTAAAGATATTGATTCAAGATTATTTTATGATTTTTTTGGTACATGAATCCAGCTGAAGTTTAAAGAAAATAATTATTTTGTGATTTTAAAAACATATTTAAGGTGAAAGTTATGGTAGATACAAGAAATGCCAAAAATCTTTTTGTTTAGTAGCCTAAAAATACTACCAAGGAAGAATATAATCTGAATTTTTAAGAAATTGATATAAATCGTTGAATTCAGCGAAGAGAATCCATGCATATGATTGTGTGTGTGTATGTGTGTGTGTGTGTGTGTGTGTGTGTGTGTGTGTGTGTGTTTAAAGTGGTCAGTAAATTAGCAAAGCCCAGTTCTTCACTGTTGGAGAAAATTTTACCAATTAAAACTCCATTCACCTGGTCAAACATGTTCTAGCAATTTTAATCTTGATTGTAAATTAGGTGTTTGCTCAATTTGAAAGGAGATTCATAAGGAATTTACAAACGCTATATTTATGTAGGAGAGAAAGTATACAGAGATGAATTAGCTCAATTAGTGAAACTTAGTAGGCTTTGTTCCAACTAAAAATTCTCAAGAAAACACTGTAAACTTGGTAAATTCCATGTTATACCTCCCAATTAGCCAAAGCTACTAGCAAGTGATGGTCAATGAGATGATGTATAGAAATATTTTTGTCCTTTGAGATAAAAGTCAGTATGTAATCCTGACTGAACTGGTGAGATGATTAGGATATTTATTAAAAAATAACTTATTTTTCATGTATACCAAAATGATAGAAGCAAGTGTTACAAAAGAGTAAATTTGCTTGGCTCAAAGTATATCTCAAACTCTCCAATGTTAATACGCTATTGCACAGTCATGGGAGCAACTCAATCTGTTCATTCATTCATCCATCCATCCATTTATTTATTTTCTCAACACATATTTATTAATTATAATGCTTTAATGTAGATATCTGTAAACTTTTTCCTTAAAGGAACAGATAGCAAATATTTTAGGCTTTGCAGCGTATAAGATTTCCATCACAAATACTCAATTCTACAGTTGTAGTGTGAAAGCAGCCACAGACAAAACTTACATGATTGGACATGGCTGTGTTTCAATAAAACTTTACAAAAACAATGGCCTATTGCTTACAGGCCATAGTTTGTAACCCCTGCTTTAAATAAGCAGAAGCTTACGTTCTGCATATGATGAAAAATTGTTTAAAACATGTAACTTCTGGTCAACAAATTCACAATCTCTTTGGAAGAAATAGAGGACTCAGTTCAGTTCTTCCAATTCTGTAAGATGATGGCTGCCTTAACTTAAATGTTTCTATTTTCATTTTTACGCTCCCTGAAAATTAGGCATTTCAAAGTAACACAGGAATGTTGATATTTTCTGTACTAAATAGTCAACTTAACCAAAATCTTACTCTGTACTCTGAAATTCTGCTTCGTATATTATTCAAAGTTAACAATGATGGACTTCTATTTTAAAGAAAATGAAAGTAAGATAAATTTAAAGAACAATGAAAGACTACAAATGTCAATACTATTATGCAAAATTTAAATAACACCCCATAAAATGTTTATTCCATTGTCAAATTTAGAGTATCAAAGATCCTCTTGGGAACAGAGGTTACAGTATTTTGAGAAAAACTTTCAATTGATAAAATAAATTACTTGACAGGTACAATTTATTAGCCGAAAAAGAATATTTTGAAAAGAGTTGTTTCAATATATGAACTACAAAGTGCTCATCTTGTCTTTTTCTACATTTCTATCAAAATTTTATGTAAAACCAGCTCCCTCTAGTGATGACAATCATATTTTTCACCAAAAAACCAATAGGCTTTCTAGATTATTCACATAAAATCCTTTGAAATTGAATCTCAAAATATGCCGTTGGAGGAGATCAACTTTTACTACAAAGAGAATAAAAATTCTAATAACCTCCCAAGGCATTCTTTAACAGTCTTTCTTAGCTTTAACACTCTTTCAAAACACAGCAGTATGGGGAGTGACCTTGGTGTCCTCTGGGTCAACTTGTTCCCTTTGCTCACTGGGAAAGGCAGGCCAAACAAATGAATTGACTCTTGTATGTTCAATAAATATCAGTTTACAGTTTTAAAAAATCCAATTAAGAAGCCTATGATTCAATAGAAAGAAATGGATTTTTCAAATGTTAATTTCTACACACAGACATAAATATCATCATTTTAATCACTATTTTTAATATCCAATTGCTTGCTTTGGTATAATTAAGGATGAAAACTTAAATGTGTAACTTTAGTAAAACAAAATTCAGACGACTATTGAAAAACGGACTCCTCACTGGAACTCTTGAAGTTTGGTTATGGTTGATATGATGTAGACCAGCAGCTGGTAACTTTTTCTGGAAAGGACTAGACAGCAAATGTTTTAGGCTTTATGGGCCATATGGTCTCTGTTGCAACAATTCAACTCTGCTGTTGTGGCTTGAAAGCAGACACAGACAATACATGGATAAATAAGAATGGTTGTGTTCTGTTAAAAGATAATTTTCAGAAAAAGTTAATCTCATGACTCATACAGACATAAAAAACACGTTGAGGATTTTATTTTATGCATAGGAGGGAACACGCAAATGCTACAAATGATTCAAAGGAAAAGCCAATAAGCACCAATTTATATAGTGTGAAGGAAGTGAATTACAAATGAAAGCGAAACTTTTTTTTTCCATAAAGGGATGGGATGTTAACAAAATTACATTGGACAAGCAAGCACAGAGGAAATAAGTAAGGATATAGAAAAGTTGAACAATTGTATCAAATAACTTGACTTAGTTGATGCTTATAAAATAGTCTAACCAAACAGAACAGAATAGATTCTTTGCAGGTACACATGGAACTTTTACCAAAATAGAGCGTACACTGAATCGTACACTGAATATTACAAAGATGTTTGTGAAATTATATAAAGTGTGTCCTCTGATCATAAGGTAACTAAATTAGAAATCAATAAAAAAATCCATAAAATCTTCAAATACTGATCATATGCTTCTAAATAGCATATGGGAAGTCACAAGGGAAATTGAAGAAGGTTTTGGTGATGAAAACTCCATGTGGTGGTAGTTATATGGGTGTATACATATGTTAAAACAATGAATTATACACATTCTGTTATATCTAAAATTATAGAGTTGATTTTTAAAAATGTTAATGGAGGAAGACAAATTTTTATAAAGCTGTCATTTATATAAAAGGATTTCAAGTAGGTATGTAAGAAGAAAATTTGGTATATTTAAAATATATTTTGTAATACATACTTTTTGTATATTTATATGATTTTTATAAAAAGGCTAAAATCTCAAGAGGAAATTGGGCAGAAATATAAAAAGAAAATTCTCACAAATAATAATAATGTCTCTTAAAGCAGGTTCCACAATGTCCCTAACAGACTGCCTTTACATGTCATTGGTGAGGGTTGTATCACTTATCCATTCCAAAACCAGTCCATTCTAAGGGGAAAGCATTATCATGACTGGCTTAGATCTATCAGCATTGATGTCTAAGGTTAGAGCATGAAACCCATGGCTTCCTAATACCTGCAATCTATTAGCAAAAAAGAAATGGGAAGATAGGTAGGGCTGGATAGATCTCTTTGAAAACCTCTTAATTTATTTTTGAAGTATAATAGTCATTTTTGTGTTTATCCTGTACCAACTCCCAGTAAGCCTAATATGGTTTATTTTGTCTTTTCTTGGCATTGAAACAGATCAGTTATGCACCAGATGAAATAGTGGTTCTCCAATTAAAGGGCAGATTATACATGTAATAATTGACTTTTTTTGATTTCTGGTTTTGTTGAGGGAGGAATGAAGACTGCTTATTTGCTTGCATACTTTGCTAATGACAAAGTGTTTAATTTATTTAAGCTAAACACTACATGATTCTATTCTGCCCTACTCTATTTTAGTAGATTGTGAACTTGCCTTGAGTTAGTTCACACAGGGTGTTGTGGAGGACAGTCTTGGATGAGAGAGCAACGGGAAAGTCTTGTAGAGGAGGTGACATCTAAAGTGAAAGCTGAAAAATGAGTTAAAGTCAGGAGGCTGGGGTAGTCAGTAGCCGAAGACAGATGAGACTAAGCACGGATTCTTAGGGAGGTAATAGGCCTGAGTGCCAGTGGTTGGAGAGCTCATCTAGGCCACAATAGGAATTTAACATTCTTGCTTTTCATTTTTGCTGGAGTAAGAAATCATTGTAATATTTAATGTAGGGGAGGACTGTGGTCAAATCTGTGCTTTAGAAGAAGCACTCTGGCTTTAGTGGAGGAGATGAACTGAAAGGAGGATGTCTTAGCAATCTCAAATTGCTGTAACAAAATACCACAGACTGCAAGGCTTAAACAACAGACATTTATTTCTCACATTCTGGCGGCTGGGGAGTTCAAGATCAAGGTGTGTACTGATTCAGTTCCTGGTGAGGGCTCTCTTCCTGGATTCCACATGGTGGCTTCTCACTGTGTCCTCACATGGTGGATAAGAAAGAGTGCTCATCTCTCTTCCTCTTCTTATAAAGGCACTAATCCCATGACCTCATCTAAACCTAATTACCTCTCAAAGGCCCCACCTCCAAATATCATCACTTTGGTGATTAGGGCTTGAACATATAAATTTGGTGGGGGGTGGGGGGAGGACACAATTTAGTCCATAGCAGGGGCAAGACCAGAAGACATAAAATCTCTATGGAAACTATGTATTCAGGTGGAAACCATAGCAGTCCAAGCCCAGCATGCCACAGAGAGTCTTCACCAGCAAGAAGGCCCTCACCAGATGCACACCCCAACTTTGGACTTCTCAGCCTCTGTAACTGTAAGAAATAAATTCATTTTCTTTATAAATTACCCAGTTTCAGGTATTTTGTTAAAAGGAACAGAAAACAGACTAAGACACCTAGCAACAGATAAGATATCAGAGTGAAATGCAGTGAAGAGTGCTTTTCAAAGATTGAAGAACTTTGAACATTTTAATTGCTGATGGAAAGGATCTAATTGGAAAGAGAAGTTGAAGGTGAAAGATATATAGAGAGGCTGGCTTATATAGAGAGCTCACTGAAAGGTTGTGACTCTGTAGATCCCCTTAATTGTTATTGGTTAATTTATCTCAAACATTTTTTTGAACAATAGTTTCCTCTCCATCTTTTTTTAACCTTATAAGCTATTTGTCAAAGAAATGCAGGCATTTGTACTATAAAGTGTCTCATAGCCTCAGTTTTGCTGATTATATCGTCATGATGAAGTTTAACATGTTCCTTGGGCCTCTATATTTTCTATAAATTGGTAGTTGAATAAAGAAACTAAAATATCTTTATAGAATCTGAAAAATTCTGAATTTTGAAATCCATTTGGTTCCAAAGAGTTCAAACTAAAGATTGTGGTCTATACTTGTACATATTAGCAGATTACTTCTGCTGCAAACCCCTGGAAAACCTACCTGTTCCCAAAGAGTTAACGGCTATGCCAGCAGGGGGCCTCCAGGTTCCAGCTCAGGTCTGAGGCCAGCTTCTGTTCTGATTATCAGAGCCTGCGACACCAGTTGTCAAATTTTCAATATTACCATTAAAAATTCTTTTTAGAAGTATGTTCTTTCTCCACTTCTTTTTTTTAGAAAAATCTTCACTGAGATATATTTCACATACCATAAAATTCACCCTCTTGAAGTGTGCAATTCAATGGTTTTTTAGTATATTCACAGCATTGTACAACAATCACCACAATCTAACTTCAAAACATTTTTAACACCCTCCAAAAAAACCTTATGCCCATTAGGAGTCACTCCCCACCTCTGTTCCTGCAAGATTAAGCAACCACCGATCTACAATTCTACCTGTATAAATTTGCCTAATCTGGATGTTACCTGTAAATAAAATAATACATGTTGTCTTTGTGGCTGGCTTCTTTAATTTAACATAATGTTTTCAAAGTTCATTCATGCAATAGTGTGTACTAGTACTTAATTATTTTTTATTACCAAATAATATTCTATTGTATAACTACACCATACTTTATTATTCATTCATCAGCTGATGGCCTTTTGAGTTGTTTTCACTTATTGAATATTGTGATTAGTGCTATGAACAATTATATACAAGTTTAGTTGTTAAAATATGTTTTCATTCTTTTGAGTATACTTAAGAATAGATTTATTTGGACTAATGGTGAATCTATGTTTAGCATTTTGAGAAACTGCCAAACTATTTTCCAAAGTGGCTACATCATTTCACAATCCCACCAGCAATGTATGAGTGTTACTATTTCTCCATATATTCATCAACACTTGTTATTTTCTGTCTTTTGAATTTTAGCCATCCTAGTAGACATAAAATGGTATCCCGTTGTGGTTTTGATTTGCATTTCTCTAGGGAAAAAAGATGTTGAGCACTTTATCATGTGTCTATTGGCCATTTGTATGTCTTTTATGGAAAAGTGTCTATTTAAACCCAACTTTAAAAATTGGATTATTTTTCTTTATACTGTTGAGTTGTAAGAATTCTTTATATATAATCTGAATACAATCTCTTATTAGATATATGATTTGCAAATATTTTCTCTCATTGTATTGATGGTCTTTTCATATTCTTGATAGTGTCCTTTGAAACACAAAAGTTTTTAATTTTGATAAAGTCCAATTTCTCTGTTTTTGTCACTTACATTTTAGGTGTCACACCTAAGAAGCGAGTTCTTAATCCAAGTTAACAAAGATTTACTCCTAAGTTTTCTCCTAAGAGTGTTACATTTAGATCTATGATCCATGTTATGTTAATTTTTGCATATGGTATGAGTGAAGCAGGAGGTTCCACTTCATTCTTTTGCATGTGATGAGCCAGTTATTTCAGAACTATTTGCTAAAAAGCCTGTTTTTCCCCATTCTTGGCACCCTTGTAAAAAATCAACTGACCATAGGAGAAGGTGGAGCAAGATGACTGAATAGAACTCTCCAGAGATCATTCCCCCACAGGAACACCAAATCGAACAACTATCCATACAAGAAATTATCTTTATAAGAATAAAAAATCAGGTAAGTGGTCACAGTACCTGGTTTTAACATCATATCAAGGAAAGAAGCACAGAAGAAGAGAGAAGGAAAGATATTCTTGCACGGTCAAGCCCATCCCTCCTCCATCCCCCAGCAGTCCTGAACCAGCTCTGGATGGAGAGAGAATCCATGTGCTTGGGGGAAGGAGAACAAAGTCTTAGTGGGGCTTTGCATTGGAACTCAGTGCTGCTCTGTCACAGCAGAACACAAGACAGGGCAGAATTCTGCCTATGGCCATGAAGGGAGAGTTTAGACCATTTCTGGCCAGAGGAGAATCTTCTACCCCAGAAGTAGGAACCTGAGTTACAGCTAGCTCCAGCACTGGCTGACTACAGTGGCGTGGTGCCTGGAATAAATCTAAAAGACAGTCAAGCCACAAGGACTGAAGTCCTTGGGCAGTCCTGGTGCTGTGCTTGGCTCAGAGCCAGTAGACCTGAGGTTCACATGACCCAGTGAGACACCAGCTATGACAGCCAAGGAAGTGTCTGCATCACCCCTTCCCCAACTTCGGGCAGGGCAGCTTGGAGGGACACTCCTTCTGTTTGGAGAAAAGAAAGGGAAAATGGCAGAGGACTTTGTCTTGCAACCTGGGTACCAGCTAAGCCACAGTAAAATAAAGTAATAAGCAGATTACTGAAGCTCCCAATTACAGGCCTTGGCTGCTAGATAGTATATCTAGACCCACCCTGGGCCAGAAAGGAGCCAGCTTACCTGAAGGGAAGGACCCAGTCCTAGCAAAATTCATCACCTGCTAATGGATCTTGAATAAATATCAGTGGTAGCTGGGCAGCAGGTAACGTATCCTTTGGATGAGACTGGGCAGGCTCCAAGTGTGATGGCCACAGGGAAGTGGTGGCCATAGGGGAGTATTCGCATCACTCCTCTTCAAACTCTAGATGGTGCAGCATGGAGAGTGAGACTACTTCTGTTTGAGGGAAAGTGAGGAAAGACAGTGAGAGACTTTGCCTGGTAATCCAAGGAATTCTCCCATATTTTACCCAAGCTCACGAAAGCACTACCACCAGAAGTCTGCAAGAGTCCCAGTGTTACTGGGCTTTGGGTTCCCCCTACAGCTGATACAGCTGCAGTGAACAAAGACATCCGTCACAACATTTAATTCCCTACGAATACCTGGAAAGCCTTCTCAAAAACAGGTACAAACAAGCCCAGACTATGAAGATTAGAATAAATACCTAAATCTTAAATATTCAGACATTGATAAACACCCATAAGCATCAAGAACACCCAGGAAAACGTAACCTTACCAAATGAACTAAATAAGGCCAGTGAACAATCCCAGAATGATGGAGTTACGTGACCTTTTTGAGAGAAAATTCTAAATAGTATTTTTGAGGAAGCTCAATGAACTTCGAGACAACACAGAGAATAAATTCAGAATTCTATCAGAGAAATTTAACAGAGAATAGTTTTGAGGAAGCTCAATGAACTTTGAGAAAACACAGAGAATAAATTCAGAATTCTATCAGAGAAATTTAACAAAGAGAGTGAAATAATAAAAAAAATCAAGAAGAAATTCCAGAGCTGAAAAATTTAACTGAAAAAAGCATCAGCATCTCTCAACAGCAAAATTGATCAAGCAGAACAAATAATTACGAAGCTTGAAGATGGGCAATATGAAAATACACAGTCAAAAGAGAAAAAAGAATAAAGAAGAATGAAGCATATTTATAAGATATAGAAAATAATCTCAAAAGGAAGAATATAAGCATTATTGATCTTGAAGAGGAGATAGAAAGAAATTGGGGTAGAAAGTTTATTCACAAAAATAATAACAGAAAACTTCCCAAACTTAGAGAAAGATATCAATATTCAGGTATGAGGAGGTCAAGGAACACCAAACAGATTTAACCCAAATGCCATCTAAAGGCATTTAATAATTGAACTACCAAAAGTCACAGATAAAGAACAGATCCTTAAAGCAGTAAGAAAAAAGGAATAAACAATATAAAAAGGAGCTCCTATATGTGTGACAGCAGATTTGCCAGTGGAAACCTTACAAGCCAGGAGAGAGTGACATGACATATTCAAAGTGCTAAAGAAAAAACTAATCCTAGAATATTATATCCTACAAAAATATTCTTCAAACGTGAAGGAGAAATGAAGATTTTGCCAGACAAACAAAAGCTGAAGGATTTTGTCAACACCAGACCTGTCATACAAGAAATGCTGGAGGAGTTTCTTCAATTTGAAATAAAGGATATTAACAAATAATAAGAAATCTTCTGAAGGTATAAAACTCCCTGGTAACCGTAAGTACACAGATGAATACAGAATACTCTGTCACTATAACTGTGGTGTGTAAAACACTCATATCTTCAGCAGGAAGACTAAAAGACAAACCTATCAAAAATAGTAACTATGACAACTTATTAAGAGGTAGTATAAAAATATATAAATGGAAACAACAAAAAGTCAAAAATCAAGGGGCTAAAGTGTAGAGTTTTTCCTTTAGCTTTCTCTTTGTTTGTGTGTTTGTTTTTCATAATCAGAGTTATCATCAGCTTAAAGTAAGTGGTATAAGACGCTATTTGCAAGTGTGAGTTCTGCACTTTTGTTCTTTCTAAATCATTTTTGCTATTCTGACTCTCTTGCTTTTTGATACAAATTTTAAAATCAGCTTCTCAATTTTTGGAAATAAGCAGATGTAATTTTGATAGGGATTATGTTAAATCTGCAGATCAATTTGAGGAATATCAGCAAGAGTAAGGTATTCTGATCCATGGGATACATTTCTAATCACTTAGGTATTTAATTTCATTCAACAACATTTTGTAATTTTTAGTATACAAGCTGTACACTCCTTTCCTTAAGTTTATTATTCCTGAGAACTTAATTTTTTTAATATGATCATAAATGGCACTATTTCTTCTGCCTTTTTCTCTCTCTCCACTCCTGTGGTACTCCCATTATACATATGTTGGTGCACTCAGTGGAGCCTCAAGTTTATCTGAGGTTCTCTTCTCACGTTTCTTCATTTGTTTTTTCTTTTGTTTTTCAGATTGCCTAATCTCTATGATCTGTCTTCAAGATGATTCTTTCTTCTGCCTGATCGAATCTACTCTTGAGCCTCTCTGAAGAATATTTTATTTGGTTACTGTACTTTTGAACTCTGTAATGGCTGATTTCAAGCTACTGACATGACAAAAACTAGCTTGCACAATTCCAAACATTTAACAACTGACTCTTTGGAGCCAGTACAAGACAGTGCCGGTATACAATTTATTTTCACCCTCTTGGAGGAAACATGAAGCTAAGTAAGAAATTTTCCCAAAAATGTCAGAAATTTTCTTTCTTTCTTTCTTTTCTTTCTTTCTTTCTTTCTTTCTTTCTTTCTTTCTTTCTTTCTTTCTTTCTTTCTTTCTTCCTTTCTTCCTTTCTTCTTTCTTTTCTCTTTTTCTCTCTTTCTTCTTTTTTATTTCTTTTTGTCATCTTTTGTTGATGTTGTTTGTATCTAACAAGGTTTATTCTGGAAAAGGGAGTTTGAGCCAATTGGGGAAAAGGGAATTGATTTCTTTGTATATACATTTATTCATTCAACAAACATTTATATAGCACCTTCACCGTGTCCCAGGGATATGAAGAGAACATGACCTGATCCATGGCCTTAACTTGAAGATTTCACAGCGTGGTGGGGAGAATATATGAGGGCCTCTGCAATATAACAACTACATACTAGAGGCACATACGAACTGCAGAGGAAACACAGAAGAAAGTAAATGCTTGAGGTCAGACTTGACAAATGAGTAATTTGTCATGGGGAGAGGAAGTTAGACAGAATGGATACAGCTTATATTCAAAATTTCAGATATGCAGGGGAACCTGGCATGTCGAAGGGAGAACAAACGGCTCAGAGTGACCTGGGGAAGAATGGTGACAGAGGAAACAATTTAAGGTAGGCAGGGGCCATGCTATGGAGGGGACTTCATGCAAAAATTTTTAAGAGTTATGACGTGATCAGAATTGCAGGCAAAGAGGAAAGAAAAGGCACTGATGTTAGTTGAGCCCTGTGCTAGCTCTGTGATGAGTACTTTTGATATAATGTATCTAAATGCGTGATGCAGTGGAGAGCACAACTTTGAGCCCAAACAGGTTCAAATCTTAGATCTTCTTTATTATTTTAAGAGTTGGGCCAATTCCTTAAGCTCTTTAAACTTCTATCATCTTCATAATGTTTAATACATAACTTGCAGAGTTGTTATAAAGAACAAATATTAGCTGTAAAATACATGACATACAAGTGTAGCTGTATTATTACTATCAATAAACACCACTAGAGCCAAAATTCAAAACCATGCTTGATTCCAAAGAATACATGCAACACGGGTCTAGTCAGACATAACGTTGCAGCCCCTTGGCTGGCGTGCTTGCTTCACCAGTGGGTAGGTAACTCATTTGGAGTCCAACGAAGTTAACCCTGAGAATTATATGGGAGAGGGGATCAAACAAACTCTTTTACTGATGGAGTTACAGCCATGAGAATGTTAGGTGTACAAATCTCTGCCACGTTTTGCCACCACAAAGCATGAATCAGCCAACAAGTTAAGCCAAAATAGAAGCAGGCAGAGTCAGGAAAATGAGAGTAAGTTCTAACTCAGCTCCGCTTGAAGTCAGCACAAAAGATGAACTTTTTTAGGTAAATGAGCTAAATTGCTAATAATAATCAAAATAATAACAATAGCTTTTCTTTTGGTTTAACCGAACTTGCATTGAGTTTTCGGTCTTGTATCCAATAGTATACTGACTAATTAAATTGGAATTAGCAACCTAGAAGCTCACTGTAGAATAACAATAATGTAAAGTTGGAGGGATTCTAATCAATAAGGAAAAGAACAAAATATGAGGAGGTAGAGACAGTCCACCTAGACCGCTTGTTCTAGAAGCTGATCTGTCGGGTTGCAGTCTGAAATGTCGGTTCTATGTTCTTAGTTCTTGGTGTCCTCACAGCCAAAGAATGACCTGACACACCAAAGTAAGGCAAACATGAGGTGAAATTTATTGAGAGGGAGCAAGAGAGGATTATAGAGCAAGAGGAAGACACAGGTTTACAGAGCAAGATATGTGCACCACAGATGATCACCGGATCCCCCTGCCATAGCAAAAAGAGAGCTTGGTCGTGGTCTGGGTCTTGTTTTACAGTGTCTGGATAGGGACCTCCCGGTGGTTCAGACATCATCATAGAACCGCTTTGGACAGTTGAGAGTTGTATGACCCGAGTCTTACTATGCATGCAGATCTCCCATGAGCCTCTCTGAAAGCCCACTGGGGCCAGCGAACTGCAACAGCACCCACTTTCATCCCTAGAAGACCCAGCATCCCTCACTATCTACCTAACAGATCTATTTTAAAAAATTAAAACAGAGAAGGTGCAGTAGCTAGAGTTGGGGCAGAGTCGAGAAAGTATTTATTCCTAGGAGGGAGAGACTAGAGCACGTTTGTAGGGGAAGAAAAAGATGCCATTGGAAAGGAAAAGCTTGACAGTACTGAGAAGAGAGAGGATAACTGATGGAGACACAGAGGCAGACACAGAACGTGATGAATATTTCTGTTGTCATGAAATCTCTAGTAAGGCCTAGTGTCTGCTCAGATGGTAAATTTAACTAAAAGTGTTCAATTTTTTTTTAGTTTTCATTTAAAAAATTTTTTTTGGCTTCTTTAGCATGTCTAATTACACTTTTATATCTCCTCTGATCTATTCTACTGTCCTAAATCATATGAAGTCTTACAACACTCTGCTTTCCCCCCCAAAGCAAATAAACACACAAATAAACAGAACTAAACTAAACCCCTGTATTCAAACTAGTAGAGATCTTCATGGCCTAAGAATACCCCAGGATTACTGAAGGCATCTCAGAATAGTCATTTTGCAGGCTTTTCACTTCTGGTTTACTTTTTTCCCCTGAAATTTTGCACAGTCTGATGCATAAAAACAATGGGAAAGCGGATGACGTTAAACGTATGAAAGAAATGGCAGGAATCCAATGGGAAAGACATGCCCTCCACGTTTGGCAGGAGGCGAGCAGGGAGGCAGTGGCTTTGCAGAGTGATGAGTCACACTTGAACAGAGGCTCTGGAAGGAATTAGTTCAAGAGAAAGCTGGAGAGCTCCCTGAAATGTCTGAGTGCCTCGGGCCAGTAGCAATCTGTGTGTGATCACAGCGAGACAAAGGAAACCCTGAGATGCTCAGACCTTCTTTCTGGAATCAGCAGAGAAAAGTATCCCTAGCTGCTTTTGTGTCTGTGGTAGGTACAAAATCACCAGCCCTTCTGCATTAGCGAGAAAACATGTCATGAGCACTGCTTTTTAGAAAACTTTATTTGGGCCAAAGTATATAACATGAGTTTCAAACGTGAGGATAGATAAAGAAAGCCATGCCTTTAAAGAAAAAGAAAAACTTTAAAGAAAGACAGATCTGCTTAAAGGTCAGCTGGGCCACACTATTAATGAGCTTGAAGAAGACAAGACGAGATTAGGAGAGAAGAAACTTGTTTGCTTAACTCTGCATCAGTTAACAAAAACAAGGAAGTGTCCCACGGCAGCCCATAGCTAGCATATGGATGAGCCCTGAAATAACCAGGCAAAGAACAACACCAAATTTAAATATCAAACTTACCCATTGAACATCATCATAAATATCAAATGCCACATATTATAAATCAAAAGCTCCCATTTCTTGGACTAGTAAAGTGCTCAATATTTAATGCCTTGAGCAGGAATGGGCCATCTTTTTGCAATAATATTAAAAATAAATAAACATAAATATCTCTCTATATAAATAACAGCTGTTCTCCTGATTGTCTTTATGTACTGTTTCATGATATTCATATAACTTTGAAAAGCACTAGTAAAATTCCAATATTACAACAATAAATGACATTTTGAGCTTGTGATATAGAAGAATATGACTCTTTGTTACACTCTTGTATGTTCAGATTTGACTGAAAAATAAAAAGAAGTTAGGTTTGCATAGGTTGAAGTATCGAAATGTGACCTAAATCCCCACAATTTGATTTTTAAGTGAAGTGCTATAAAATTAATAAAATTCTCTAGTAGACAGTACATATCATGGGATGGAGCATTTTGTTTCTAAAGCATTAAGTAATAGATCAAATGCTATTAAAGGCTAGATCAGTGCTGGGCCATCTAAAATAGGTAAAGAAACTACCAGTGTGGAAGTAGGTGTGCGATAATGTCAGAACACAACTTCGGAGTACGCCAAAAGGTCTGTTAACTTCTAGCTGTTACAATATAAAGCTTACTTTTGTCATTGCAAAAAACCAAAAGCACTTGAAATGAGACTCCTCCTTTTGGGAATTTACAGTGAAGACGCAAAGCCTTTATAACATAATTATGATAAAATGACTTGAACACTTCTTTATTCCACTTTCGTTTGCTTAGGAGAATAACCTTGACATTAGATTAATGTAGAATGAAATTGGAGTTTCCACAAACTATAAACATCTCCGCCATGTGACTAGAATGATGTCAGCGGAGCCAGTGATCTGAGGCCAAGAGTGAACTGTGAAAGGAAGTCCGCTAACGGCAATTGAAGACAGGGAGCTGGTTTGGCTTTGACTTTTAAAAATTGCCAGAGAAGCGTGTTCTGTGTCTCTCCTGCATCTGGAAGGAGCTGGAAGCTTGTGGGCACTTGAGAGTTGACGGTCTCCAATCTGCCTTCACAGGAAAACTCTTAACCCTTTGCCTGGTTTACCTTAGAGTTTGTATTACCTCATTTTTCTTATTTTCCGCCGATGCTCTGCCCTGAAGAGCTTTTCCTAAATGTAATTTTTCTTTCCCTTTCTTTGGAGTTGACCATGCAGAAATCTAATAAAGGATGGCAGCGTGTTGCCCTCAAGGATGTGATAATTGTGACATTTGCTTGGGAGACCGCAGTCTATTAACGCAGTACTTCTGAGGAGGCTTTTTGAAAGAGTCCAATGCAAGACATTTTCCCCATTTTACAGATTAAGAAACTGAGCTAAATATAAAAAATGGAAGAAATAGCAATTCTAATGATCCGGTGCCAAAATATTAAAGGAAATGAGAAAAGCTGAGAATAGCATCTACTCTGAGCCAGATCTTGTGCTAGACAGTAGGCTATCTCAGTATGTTAATTCCAATTCTCCCATTAACTTTGTAAATTAAATGGGGTTGTTTCCATCTGCTGCTAAGTCCAAGAGCTAGGATTTGTCCCCAAGCCCATCTCCTTCCAAAGTCTTTATCATATCACACAATGCTGCTTCTCCACTAAAAAAAATAAATTTATCACGTTTAAGCAGTAGATTTGTTTCTTAAAGCATTTTATTAATTATTATTTTATTCTCACAATAATCTTTTGAGTTTAATAGAAATTATTAACTTTTCATTATAGAACAAGAAACCGAGGTAAATGAAGACCCTCTGACCTGCTTACAGAGGTTAATCACATTATAGGAAATAGGATTGAGGTCTTTAGTGTGGTATTTACGTTAGATCACATCATCTATTTTGGTATATTTATTTTGGTATAGACTCGATGCAGTTAAGGTCAATGGTACATGTATAAGGATTTCCACAAATAAGCACATAATTTTACATGCCATTACTAAGGCTGTAGGTAAGAGGCACTATTATACACTATAAAGAAAAATACAATTGTAGATTTCCTGGCAGCAGGAAACCTATATCCTCAACCAACTAAGCTAATAAGTAGTATATACACTATTCAGTGGATACACGGAGAATGGCCTTATAAATTTAAGAATTTATTAATTCTTTCAATCAATAATTATACAAGTTTTCTTGAGTGCCTACGATGTGTTAGTCATGGTTCTAAATACTGGAGACACGGCAGTAAACTAAATAAAGAAAAATGCTTCCTCGTAAAGCGTACATTCTAGTGTAAGAAGTGAGAATAAACAAAAAGTTAAATATTTACTATGTCACATGGGATAACAATAATGAAAGAAACAAGGCATATTATGAAGTGCTGGTGTGTGGTCTGCAAGTGTGTGCAGTTTTAAACACAGTAGTATAGGAGGCCTCACACATAAGATGGCATCTGACCGAAGATATGAAGGATATAAGAGAAATATAGATACTTGCGGGCAGGGGTTTGTGGGAAAAGCATTTTTGAAAATGCACTAGTAAGTGCAAAGTCTCGAAGGCTGTAGTGTGCTTGTGTTGTTGAAGAGGAAGACAGCTGGTGTTGGGCGAGGGAGCCTGACGCACAACAGCATCAGAGAGGTTCGATGGATACATATACAGGGTTTTACAGATAATCATAAGGGCTCAGAATTTTCTTGGCATGGGAAAGAGCCAAGCTTTGAGCACAAGACTGACATGATTTAATTTGTGCTTCATGAGAATTTTTCTCACTGCTGACTATTTCATGTCTGGATCAGGGCAAAGGTGGAAGCTATTCAAATGATCCAGGTGAGATGCTGGTGGCTTGCTGAGATGTTAGCAGTGAAGTTGTAAGAAGTGGTCATGTGCAGGCTCTACAGTTGTAGGCAGAATTGCTAAGATTTGTCAAGGGACTGGATATGGGGTAGAAAAGAAAGAGATTAGTCAAGGATGACACAGAGGCTTTTGGCCTGAGAAATTGGAAGGCCTGAGTTGCCCTTTACTGAGATGGGAAGGACTCCAAGAGGAGGAGACTTAGGAGGTTAGGAGTTTAGTTTAGAGACGTGAAATAGGCAGCTGCATGTATGAGACTGGAGCTCAGAGGAAATGTCTAGGCTTGATACATAGATTGGAGAACCATCAGCTTATACATGGTGTTTAATGAGCCCACCTAGGGAAACCCTGTTGACAGAGAAGAGGAGTCGTCGAAAGACTATAAGCCATTGCTAGATAGAAGGTTAAACAAAGCCTGAGAAAGAGCTCCCAGCGAAATAGGAGGAAAGCAGGATAATTTGATATCTGAAAGCCGAGTGGTAAAAGCGTTTCATGGAGGATTGATCAATGGTGCCAAATGTTGCTTAAAAACCATGGAAAATGAGAACAGAGAATTCATCAAATGACTTAACAGTGGGAGATGATTCCTGATCTCAGCAAAAGCTGTTTCCGTGAAGAGACGGAGTAAAGAATCCTGAAAGGATTGGATAAGCAGAGAACAGAAGGAGAGGAATTGAAGGCAAAAATAAATATACATCTTACATTTTGGTAAGAGCAGAGCCAGTGGGGTTAGGAAAGAAAAAGGGAGAATGGGCAGCATTGTCCACGTGAGAACACCTGCCGGCATCCACACCTGGGGTAGTAGGACTGTGGCAAAGAAATCAGCCATCCCATTACAGGGATGAGTAGGAATTTATGTCCTCAGGGGAGAGACATTTCTCAGTTGGACTAAAAGGTGAAGGGAAACTTCACTGACACATTTGAAGATATAGGGCATTTTCTTGGTGACTGATCCTTTAGTCCAAAGGCCCCAGTGAATGGCTTTAGGAATTGGAGAATGTTAGGAGACAACGTCGGGTTAGGAGATGTGCAGAGCTGTATGTGTTTGGGTTCTCAGAGATGGGTAATAACCTAGGAGTCAAAGACTTCTTGTGACTGATATAAACATCAATGATAGACACAGGAGAATTAAACTTGATAGTCTTAAAGAAAATTATAGGGATAAGGTTGTGAGTATTGGCAATGAGGGAGAGGGAGTTGGGAGTATGACCAGGAGTATACAGAGTGCTGGGGGTTTTGTTATGTGATAACTGTACATGCCAAATATTTCCTTCTTTTTCTAGGTGGTAGATTTTTTTTTACTTCTGCCTGACTCCAGTCTTCTTGCATTGTACTATATGTATAATTATCACTAAGTAAATATTTGTTGAAAAAAAGAATAGAGAAATAAATACATTGTTCTAGAAGATGATAAAATGCTGAATGAGACTTTATCCTGAATGAGATGGTATGACTTGTGGAAGACCAGGACTCCTGTTAACAACAACTAGAGAAATCAGACAAAATGATAATCAGTTTGACAACATCGAAGGTTGCTGGAGACATAAACACCAGATGGATGAAAATGGCAGACTTAGATTTGGAGTGCACCACTCATGCGGCCGATTTTCTCTGCAAAACAATTGCTGGATTCTGAAGCTGCACAGAATTGAAGACAGGAAAATAATCGATGTCCAGTGTCTCATAGTTCTTGAAGTGTCCAGTGATTATCCCTATTTTGAGGGTGTAACCATCACTGGAGTGAATAGCCATAAGGCCCTTTGGGAAAGGTCTAAGGGAATCACAGCACATGCTTGCCACAGTATTCCAGGGTCCTTCTACCTAGGGATCCCTGGGGCCTGGTTAGTGGGTTCCAAATCTTAAAAATTGTCTCAGATCTGATAACTGAACAAAGGCTCATGGTATTTTATTTGGGAAATTGTCCTATCTCCCTCCCCCTCCATTCTTGCTCTGTTGTTGTTTTAATTGATTCTGAGCAGAACCTTTGCTAGCTGCCCCTTTATTTTTCTCATAGGGACATGGCACTTCCTTGTGGGTGAAGCTTGCTTGGCTCCTCCTCAGCTCATTCTCCAACCTTGAGGTCCTTGTGCTAACTGAAGCCTCCTGCCTTATAATTCAGCCCTGTCACCTGGTCTCTCTTATTGGGCTGGAGAAGCCTAGGCATCGCCCCCATGGGTGTTAATGAGTCCAGCTCTGCGACTGCCTTTTCCACTGACATTCCCAGCTTGCAGAGAACCACCTCTGAACTTCTCAGTAATGCTGGTGCCCTCACTCCAGTGCATGCCTGAGGGCCTTAGTGAGTGTGTGGTCCTCTGAGCAATCTCATGGAACATAATCCTCTAATGGGTCTTCCCGCCTCACATAATGTATCCATTGCAGCGTGCCCATTGCTCTCAGCCTCTTTTTTCCTTCCTATACTACCTACCAGGACAATTCAATCATTTCCACTTTGCTGAGAGTTTCCCATTGATTTCTCCAGACTTCTAAGAGCCCAGCAGTGAGTTTGCCCATATCCCCAGGGGTCCTAGTTAAGGCATTGAGTCCTACTATGATTTGAATATTTTTATCTCCTCTAAAATTTATGTTGAAATTTAATCCCCAATGCAACAATATTAAGAGGTATAACCTTTGGAAGATGATTGAGCCATGAAGGCTCTGCCCTCAGAAATTTGATTAGGTGCCCTTATAAAATGGCTTAATGGAGAGAGTTCACCCCTTTTTTGTCCCTTCTGGCCCTTCTGCCATATAAGGTCACCTAGATGACATCATCTATGAGAAATGGACCTTCGCCAGACACTGACTTTGCCATTGCTTTGATCTTGGACTTTCCAGCCTCCAAAACTCTGAGAAATAAATTTCTGTTGTTTATAAATTACCCAGTCTCAGGTATTTTCTTATAGCAATAGAAACTGACTAAGACAAGTCCTATGTCCCAAGAAAGTACATCTAAATAAATAAATTCTTGCTTATCTAGTCTTACATTCTAGCTCCCTTTATCAAGTACTACCAGAATCCAATCCCAGGAGAACTCACGGGGCTCATCATGACATTCTTGCTGCAATCTTTTGGTAGACAATGTTTTCATTCTTTATTAAGCCAAGCACATCCCCTGCCATGTTATGCTGGGATTTAATCCTAGTTATCAACCTCACAGCCATGCAAGTTGGGGCAAATTCTGAGAGGCACACAAGATGCCCCATTGGAAAAAGGTTTCTGCAGCATTTTCTAGAATAGTAGAAGTGCCAGCTCCTCCTAGGGAAGGATGAGCTACCTCTGCAAACCCAGAGGGCTTACAAAGAGTACCAGAGTCTATATCTCCAGGAAACTCCATCCAGGTATCTTGATCTCATGTATCAGGCTCTTCAGTTTTACCCACCAGGGCCATGTCCCTCACATAACAGGACTACTTTGGTTGAACTTTCAAACATCTCCAGACGCCTGCAACTCCAACAACTAAATCTTCAGCCTGCCATTCAATCGTGTCTGCTCTTGCAACATAGGTGATAAAAGGGGCACTGTAGATGTACACACCTTGTCCCGGTTATTCAGTCAGGCACTAATCCAGGTTCTTTTTGAAGGAATTTTATGGATGTGATTAAATCCCCTAATAAGTTGACTTTAATTAAAATGGAGATTATCCTGTGTAAGTCTGATTCAATCACTTGGAAGGCATTTAAAAATGCTCCAGTCTTTCAATAGAGTGCCTCCCACTTGCGGACAGCTAGCTCCAGCTCCTGTCCCTGGGCTTCTAGCCTGTTTATGGTCTTCCCTTCCTGACTGCCTGATGAACAGTCTTCAGACTTGTTTAGCCAGCCCCCACAATAATATAAACAAATAGATATATAATTGCTTACATGTATCATCTTCTTCTGATTCTGCTTCACTGTCTGAACTCTGACTGATACTTTTTCCTTTACTCCATATCTAATATTTCATATGAATCTAAACTTTGGTAAAATTCAGGATGGAAAAGTGAGTTAAAAAAATAGGTTGGAGGAAGAGAAGAGCCAGGGGTGGAGTCTTTACTATTGTGTCTCTATGCCCAGATCTTTAAATATTTTGTTAAAAGAAAGGTTTTTTTTCATTTACAGGACTATATGTTCAATAACTTTTGATGTATCTAAAATTGCATGATATTAAATATATGTAAGTAGTAGACATCACTATTGGAGTAGTAACACTGTGAGATACGAAACATCAACATTTTTCAGTGTAAATCCTTGGATTAGAATTCAAAAGTTTTGGATTACAGGTCAGAAATTTTGCTGATTGGTTTGTACATGAGAATTCTTTACAGATTAGTGGAATTAGTAATTTTCTGCAGAGCATTCTCTTGTAACCTACTTAATAGCATCCAAGCAGAATAAAATCTCTCTTGTAATTAGTGAATACTGGCATACCAAATATCCAATAAAAATAATAAACACAAGGTATGGTTTTATTAAAACTAGTTAATCAGTAAATAAATTTTTATATTTAATTATTTCAAAAAGCCCATACTACCAAAAAATTTTAAATTTTTGATTTTCATAGGTTCATAATTTTAAGCTATGTTAAATGCATGCAGAAAATGTATTAAACATAATAAGTTTGGAAGAAAAAATAGTTGATTGTGCAATCTGCAGGAATGATTATAGAATCCATCTGCTTATTGGCTCTCTGACCTAAACAATGAGGAAGACAATAGATTCCTTTTTATATAGGTTGAGCATCCCCTAATCCAAAATGCTCCAAAAGCTGAAACATTTTTAGTGTTGATATGATGCCACAAGTAGAAAGTTTCATGCCTGACCTCATGTGATAGGTCACAGTCAACATGCAGACACACAGCACACAGTTTATTCAGTTCCCAAGAAAGAAAAGACTCTCTGAGTCCCCTTCAGCTGTGATATATCTTTTCCATGCAGGCCTAGATTTTCCCACACAAGCATCTTATCAGAGGGTAATAAAATGGCTCATGTGCAGGTCAGTTGTGCCAACGGCAGGTTCCCTACAATGCCTCACATGATGCCAAGACCTATGTGTATTACTCACTGTGGTTTTTTTGCTCATTCTCTGCTCTGTGGTGTAAAGATATTATTGAAAATGTCAAAAAGGCAGGCAGATAATCCTATGAGTAATAGTTATAAGTAAAAGAGGAGGCATATATGCATATAGATATAGATATATAAAACAGCACAGAAAGTCAAGCTGTTGGATAAACTGGACAGTGGTGTAAGTGTGAAATGTCATATAGAAGAGTGTGGAGTCAGAATAACCAGCGTATATGACCTGAAGAAATAGAAGATAAACTGTTGAAGTTCTATGCTGAAAGTGATAAATAGAAGTTAGTAAAAAATAGAAAAACACCGCATCTTAATAATGTATTAAAAGAGTGGATCTGTCAGCATTGCAGTAAACACATGTCACTTAATGCTCTGTTGATCATGAAACAAGTGAAGATCTATCACAGTGAACTGAAAATTGAAGGGAATTGTGAATATTAAATAGGCTGGTTGCAGAAATGTGAAAAAAAATATGGCATGAGATTTTAAAGATTTGTGGTGATAAAGCATCTGCTGATTATGAGGCAGTGAAGAAATTCATTGATGAGTTTGCCAAATTTGCTGATGGAAATCTGACATCAGAACAAGTCTATAATGCCAATGTAACACCACTGTTTTGGCATATTGTCCCAGAAAGAGGCTGACCACAGATGATGACACAGCCTCCATAGGAATTAAGGATGTCAAAGACAGAGTAATTGTTCTGGGATGTGCTAATGCAGCAGGCATGCATATGGGTAAACTGGCTGTCACAGGCAAAAGCTTGCATCCTCACAGTTCTCCAGGAAGGACTTTCTCACCAGTCCAATATTATGCTAGCAAAAAGGCATGGATCATCAGGGACATCTTTTCTGTTTGTTTTCGCTAACATTTTGTCTTTCAGGGAACCTGGACTGAATGACAACTGTGAGATTTTGTTATTCCTTGCAACTGTTAGGTTCATCCTCCAGCTGAAATGCTCGAGAAAAATAAAATTTTTATGCCATGTGATTTCCCCCAAATGTGATTTCATTAATTCAACCATGTGACCAGGGTTTCTTTAGATCAATGAAGATTAAATATAAAACACTCTTGAACAGCATGTTTGCAGCAATGAACAGAAGAATCAGTGTGGAAAGTTTTCAAAAGGAGTTTGGCATAAAGGATGCCATATATGCTGTTGCCAACACTTGAAACACAGTGACTAAAGACACAGTTGTGCATGTGACCATGTTCAGTGATGATGGTAAACAAGATGGTGACTTTGAAGGATTCCGTATGTCAGGTGATGAAAAAATGATGTCTGACCTTACATATGCAAAAACATTTATGCTAGGAGTCCATCAGTAAGCTAGAAGAAGTGGACACTGAAGAAGTTTTTAACATGGATAATGAGGCTCCGGTTGTTCATTCACTGACCAATGGTGAAATAGCCAAAATGGCCCTGAATCAAGACAATTTCGATAATAGTTGGCAAAGATGATGTTGTTAGCACTGCAAAAAGAGTGCCAATACATGCCATGGTGCAAAAGTGTGACAGGCTTATTGAAGAACTTGAGCAACACGCATTCATAACAGAACAAAAAATCATGTCCGTTTATAAAATCAAAGAGAGACCTCCAAGACAGAATCCATTGTTAATGAGGCGGATGACTTTGGAGGAAACATTTTAAAAAGCCATCTAGCAGAATGCCTCCTCATCCCTAGAGTATCCAATTTCTAATCCCTCAACTGCTTCTGATGTTTCTTCTCACGTAAAAAAATAAAATATAGCGTATGGTCACATCTTACTTTTCATAGGCTGGAACTGAAAGTCTACTGTCGTTTGTTGTTGCTGTTGTCTAACTTCTGATACAGGAATTCTGGTGATGCTATTGTGCTGCTTATTCTGAACACATTATTTTTTCACTGTATTAATAACATGTCATATTTTTTACTATTAAGTACTTATATGTGACTAAGTATAAGAAAATAATTTCTTATCAGTAGCATAGACATTTAGCGTAAGGAACAATGGTGAATGATGCCAAACAACTACAGATGGTCCACATGAATGGCTGAGATGGTTCAACGTACACAAACTTTGTTTCATGTGCAAAATTATTAAAAATATTATATAAAGTTACTTTCAGGCCATGTGTGTAAGGTGTATGTAAGACATAAATGAATTTCATGCTTAAACTTGGGTCCTATTTCCAAGATATCTCATTATATATAAGCAAATATTCCAAAATCTGGAAAAATCTGAAATTTGAAACACTTCTCATACCAAGTAATTTGATAAGGGATACTCAACCTATATTTCTAAAGTTGTTAACTATGTTTTTGCTGTGTGTCTTTTAAAAATCAAGTATACATGTTATGATCTGTTGCTATCACTAAAAGAATGTGATAATTTAAGAAAAGAGACACAAATCATCTCTTTCTCATTAGAAAGCATAGAAAATACCAATCAAATGCCCACAAGATAAAGAATCTGAAAACTTAAACTTACTTTTTTATATCCCAAGAGAAAAAAAAAATGACTTGTAAGACTACATAGCAAAATACAAGGTAATGATGCCTGTACTATTCTTCCTACTCCTAGTTTTATTTTCTTTTATTTAAAAACTATCTCTGGGCAGAGCACAGTGGCTCATGCCTGTAATTCTAGCACTTAGGGAGGCTGTGGCAGGAAGATGATGTGATGCTAGGAATTTGGGACCAGCTTGGGCAACATAATGGGACCCTGGCTGCACAGAAAATTAAAAAAAAAAAATTAGCTGGCCATGGTGGCATGCATCTATAGTCCTAGCTACTCAGAAGACTGGGGCAGGAGTATTACTTGATCCCTTGGAATTCAAGACTGCCTTGAGCTATGATCACACTAATGCACTCCAGCCTGGGCAACAGAGTGACATCCCATCTCTAAAACAAACATTTTTTTTAAATATGAAAACTATCTCTGTCTGACCAAAGTAGTTAGGACCAATTTCCCCTCACGTGATTTATGTAAGGGAAGAAATGAAAAAGCATTGCTGATCAAACAGAATAAATATATGGAATGTTTTAAAACTCTCCTCTTAAATATCATAAAAGACTGTTTGAAAATGTATTTTCCTTTTAAAGGAAATCTGAGTAAGAAAAATTAATCAAAATATTTATAATTAATTTACTTTTGGACTCATTGCATCACTTTTAAAGTAATGTATACAGACACATATAAGCATAAACATACAGAGAGTCCTACTTCTTTTATTAGAAATACATTTAGAAATACGATTTTATGGAAAGCTGATGAACTTTAATTTCCAAAGATTAGATTTAGATTGGAAACCCGAATTCTTGACATTCGAATTGCTTCTATTAACATATCCCTATCTTAAGATAAAAATATATAATGCTATCTTTAAGATGATTTGCTACTTTTTTGTTACATGTTTTCAAATTACATCAATCAAAAATATAATTAAAATGTAAAAATAATCAAATATTCTCCAAAGTCATTAACCAGCATAGCTATAACATTACAAAAATAAAATTAGTAAGTCCGAGTTTATGAAATTAAAGCCAAACAGACTAATTTTATCAGAGGTTTAAAAACTAATAACTTTAAGTATCCAAAGTGATCTTCATAAGTTACATCTTTTAAATATTTAGCATTAGTTGTTTATAACAGCAATCATAATGGAAATATCTGGATTCTACATGAAATTAATTTTGTAAGATAGATAGCAGCTACCAGTTATTTTAGTGCTCTTTAGAGCACCAAAAATGCAACAATCTTTGAAAGAGTTTTAGGAGAAAATAAATTATATCATTTCTTAGGAGACTACATAAATTGAGGTAATTACATGTCAATGGAGCCTGAGTCCCACTGTCATTTGAACCCTTCAGTGATGTCAAAACTTAGTTTTCAAAGGTTGAAAATATGGCTTTCATATGAAAACAAGCACATATCGAAGATTTATTTAATACATTAAGGAACAAACCATGAGGGTCAATCTGTTTCCCAAAAAAATATAGGAGAAACAAAAGTATTTATTGTGACTGAATAAAAGAATTGCTGTGAAATTACCTACAAAATTGAATAATGTCCTCTATGGTTAAAAAAAAAAAAAAAGAAGAAGAAGAAGAAAGAAGAGGAGGAGGAAGAGGAGGAGAAAAAAGAGAAACATTGAGTTTCAGAAAAAAATTACATATCTGCAGGAAAAAAATTCAGTGGCATTGCTATGAATATTAGACATGCTAATATTTACCCTTAGAAAGGCGTAAAATAGCATAATCAATAGTAAGTAGTAAATTGAAACAAAGGTCCACAATCAGATAATTCTTGGGTGGGCCTGTTAGACAACACTTCACTGTGACAGTTTCCCTTTGTGATCCTAAGTAAACTCTGGAGATTATTCTTGATTTAAAAAAAAATTGTTGAAGTGTTTTGTCCAGTTACAGAGATTTAGCCAAAGATATTATATAGCTTTCAAACAGTATGCTTTACAAGTGTTTGGTTTGCTTTCGAATAACTCTTATGTATTCTTCAATTCTGAGGCTAGAAAAATAAAAGAAATTTATCTTCATCAGGTTACATAAGTAATATTTATTCATGTATATGAACTGTACTTTTATAAGGTCTCCAGAATCTGCTAAGTGTCTGATCAGCAAGGAATTTGTCTTTTATAACAACTATAAGGCCAAGACCTTGTAATCCATAGAAGGAACCAGATCAGTTTTCTGGGAGGACTTTGTAGTCTTCGTTTTCACATCTGAGTACAACCCTTATTCCTTATTGGTGGGCTTATAGTTCTGATTAAATTGGATTTATTCTCAAATATGACAAGGTTGTCATATACATTATCTTGACTGCACAACTGATTGTGCAATGATATTCCAATTTAAAAGGAGATATCTATTGAACCTTGAAAATAACTATATCATAATTAAAATTAAAGAATTTTAGTAACACTTTTTTTCTGAAGTGTGAAAAGTGGTAAACAAGATGCCATTTAAAGTATGTTTCATTTCTTCTGCAAAAGCATAATCTAATAAGATGAGGCTTAAAGGTAAGAGGCTGTTTCATATAACTATGAAAAATATCTGTAATATCACAATCACAAAGATGTGAAAACAACCCAAATGCCCATCAATGTATGAATGGATTAATAAAATGTGGTATATGTATATCATGGAGTACTACTCAGGCATTAAAAAAAAAGTTATCTAGTATCTTTTGTAGCCACCTGAATAGAACTGGAGACCATTCTTCTTAGTGAAGTATCACAAGGGTGGAAAAACAAATATCACACGTACTCAATACTAAATTGGAACTAATCGATCAACACTTATGTGCATATATGGAAGAAAAACTCAAGGGAAATCAAGTAGGTGGAAGGGGTGGGAGGGGATGGGTAAATTCACACCTATTGGGGACAATGCACACTAACAGAGTGAAGGGCACACTTATAACTTTGACTCAAATGGTACAAAAGCAAATTAAATAACCAAAAAGTGTACCCCCGTAAAATTCTGAAATAAAAAAGGTACATGTCAAAAAAATAAAGGTAACTCAATTATTTAAAAAATCTCTAATATTCCAAACAAAACACACACACACACACACACACACACACACACACCCCATAACATACACTTTCCTTATCAGCTCATTTAGTACTATGCAGTTAATTATTGTTACTCTTGATCTTGAGTCAGCAGCATGCACTTACAAATTTGCCGGCCGGAATAAAAAGAATTGCTGACTGAGTTGTCTGGTACAGTCTTTAAGTGATGTCACCTTAAGCTCCAAAGCCTATACTAATGAATCTATTTCCTCAAGTATGAATAGTTAAAAACACCTGCTACATGTCTTTACAGGAGACTCTGAGACTGTTTTTCTCTTTTGAAGACCAAATTGTTGCAGGATCTTTCGTTGGCTTCCTAAGAGTCTTCAAGAGTTACGACGTTATCCTATGAAGTATAAGATGTTACCATAGTTAAAAGCTAAGAAATTAGACTGCCATATTTTCATGGATGCTGGTAGAAAACTCAAGATTCCTGGGTCAGAGGGAAAGGACTGTTCATTACTCACAACAAAGCAAGCAGCATGAGCTTCCGTTTCATATCAGTTCCCTTGCCTACCAATTCCTAAATTGACCAGGGTAAAGGGGGTCCAGGTGGATGCTGTGTGTACAATGGGTTTGCATCACAGCTGAGGAAGCAAGAATTTAGGAAACCTAAATCTTTTATAATGAGCAGCAAGGAAATAAAGTGAAATTTACTTCAGAGGAAGACGTATTCATTATACTGACCTGTAAACAAATCTGTCTTCTGCTCTAGAGAGAAGCACTATCTTCCAAGGTGTTGCGCTTGGAAAGATATTAATAATCCAGAGCAAAGGTAGTCAGTGCCTCTCCTTGTAAGGTATATAGAAATATGAGATGTCTATGAAGAATTATTTTCTGACAAGAGTGAGAAGATAATACTCATAGTGAGAACACTGTGAATTTCCAGGGCCTTCCTGCAAAGTATACAATCTCTAAAATATATTTATATTAACAATTTACCCATACAAAATTATTTGATAACCAATGTTTCAGTATTCTATCTTTCTTAGGAATTATCTGGAGTTACAGATAGCACAAATGGACCTCTGAGTAGACAAATTTTAAAAAGATAAGAGAACAATATTAGCTTTTTAATTAAACCACTGTAAGAAGCTTAGGCAGTTCAAATTAACTAGTCTCTTCAAGAGGAAACACATACAAATATTATACAAATACTGTTTTACTTTTTTAAAAACTTTACACTGATAACTTAGGGAAATTAAATCTTCAATTAGATTTTTAAATTCAAAATTATCAAACTGGTCTGATTTGTCCAATATTTGTCCAAAGCTTCTTATGAATCAGCACTTTTAGTTAGATTGATTTGTTTTCCTCTTAAAATGCTAACACATTTTAAAATATAAGAAGTTTTTTGTCTTTATTTTCTGGGACTATTAGAATTAGGCCCATGTTTATTGCTTTCTATATCAGAACAGACCTAATTTATTTTTAGAGCCTTTGTATCTAATATATTAATGCTCGTTGGAGTAAGAAAATATTTTAAACATGATGAGAGGTCAAAGCTTTTCTCAATGATAGACAGACAAAGAAACTTTGCAGCCTCAGTCCATATTAGACATAGGTCAAAATTCAACACATAAACGCATGCACACAAGTCATTGATCCAGATTCCAAAGCACTTTTCTTCTTTCCAATGAGCATAAAATATTTTTTTAATTGATTTGACCTTGCAAATAGACAAGTAGACTAAGGGAAAAAAAGGGCCAATAACTCAGTTGTCTAACCTCTTCCATCCATCAGAGAATAAATTCCTTTTTCTATGAACTAGAGATTATTAAATGGTCAGATTATGAAACCAGATATTTATAATTTGCTTATACAAACCAAAAGCAGAAACAAATTTAGTCAGGATGTAGAAAATAAAACTATAGAATGAAAAATGAAAACAGCAGAGAAACAAGAGTCAGTAGAGTTAATATTTACTGCCATTTGACATTCTCTCTATGAGCCAAGAAAGGATGCACTCTGCTTAAAACATGAAACACATTTCTTAAACAACTCAGTCTTACTGGTTTAGGAGGATGGACTCACTTGGACATTTCTAAGTGAGTTCTCCAAAACTGATTTTTTTTAAGTTTAAAATATGAATCTCATATAAAATGATCACATATTAAAAACTTACTTAACTAAGGAATAAAAAACCTACCAAGGAACTTAGGTTCACAAACATACAGAAGACGGGAAAAGACCTTAATGGGCACCTCACCAAAGAAGTTATATAATGGACAAAAAGCATATGAAAAATTGTTCCACATCATATGTCATCAAGGAAATGCAAATTAAAACAAAGAAATACCACTACATATCTACTAGAGTGACCCAAATCCACAACATTAACAACAGCAAATACTGACAAGAATGTGGAGCAACAGGAACTTTCATTTGTTGCCTGTGGGAATGCAAAAGGGTAGAGCCACTTTAGAAGACTGTTTGACAATTTCTTACAAATCTAAACATACCCTTACCATTCAATTCAGTAGCTACGTCACTTGGTATCTACTCAAAAAAGCTGAAAAATTATGTCTACACAAAAACACGCACACTGATGTTTATAGCCAGTTCGGTTATAACTGCCAAAACTTGAAAGGAATCAAGCTTCAGTGGGTGAATGGATAAATAAACTGTGGTACAGTTAAGCAATGAAATATTGTTCAGTGCTCAAAAGAAATGAAGTATTAAATCATGAAAAGACATTAAGGAACCAAAAATGCATATCACTAAGTGAAAGAACAAATTTTAAAAGGCTATATACCATATAATTCCATTTTGGAAAGAGCAAAATTATGGGAACAGTAAAAAAAGATCAGTAGTTGCCACAGGTTATTGGGGAGGAAAAGATGAATAGGTAGAACGTAAGAGGATTTTTGGGTCAGTAAAATACTCTGTATGATACTATAATAGTAGATACATGTAATTTTACATTTGTCCAGACTTGGAGAATGCACAATACCAAGAGTGATTCCAGATATAAACTATGCACTTTGGGTCCATAATCATGATGTATCAACATAGGCTCATCAATTGTAGCAAATGTACCACTTTAGTTGGGGATGTTGATAATGGGGGAGGCTAAGCATGTGCAGGGACAGGGGATATATGGGAAATATCTATACCTTTCTCTCAACTTTGTTGTGAAACTAAAAATGCTCTAAAAAGAATCATAATATGTGTATGTGTGTATCTCAATATATATCTCATACAAAGTCACATATGTGTATATAAAACAGAAGTATTTATGAAAGAACAATAGAATAAGATTGTGAAATTACATGTAAAAATGGTAATCCACTCAGGTCGAAAATAAATAAATAAAAAGATAAAACATTTAGTTTGTAGTTTTTTCTATGAACAGGAATGATTTGTCTATTGGCAACATAAATTCATCTTCATTGGTATAAGAGAAGAATATTTGCATTGCTATTGTATTTCTACAAGTTAACATGTGGATACTTACAGAATTGTACAATAGCCTAATCAAAAGTAAATAGTAATAATGAGAGTAAGATGGCAGATTATGATGTTCCAGCCCTTGTCTTTCCACAAAAGCAATTTAACAACTATCTATGGATGCAAATAGCTCTGGGAGCGTTCCAGAGTCTATTTAAAAAGCTGCAGCAACCAGTGGAGCAAAATACCCAAGAATAATTGCATGGAAAAAGGTAGGAAGAATAATTTCATTTTGCCTGTGTCTTCTCATCCCCAGGCCTGTAGAACTCAGTGCTGAAAGAAATTTCCCCAGCCATGTGTTCCCCACAGAAGAAAAAATAAGCAGGAGGACTGCAGCAGCCTTTGCTGCCAAGGATACCTACAATCTTTGCTAATGTAGAATCCTGCTTTCAGGGCCCATGCCACCATTCCTCCCTAGAGCCAGACATGCTGAGTCCCCAACCCCAGCCAATGCCTCTGTGGTTTCCTAACTCTCTGCTGACACCATCACATTCTCCCCAGTGAAGGTCTTTACTTACCAAACCAGTCCATAAAGTCTAGAAGAGGTAACTGCTGCTTTAATATGCAAACATCAAAGCAAGATTACAAAGAACATTAAAAAAAAATCAGGGAAACATAATATTACCAAAGAAAGACAATAAATTTCTAAAAACCAATTTCAAAGAAATGGAGATCTACATACTATCTGAAGAAAATACAAAATAATTGTTTTAAAGAAGCTCAGAGAAGTACAAGAGAACACAAGCTACTCAAAAACTGGGATAACAATAAATGAACAGAAATGAGAAGTTCAATAAAAAGTTAGAAATCATAAAAAAATAATCAAACAGAAATTCCAGAGGTAGGGTCAGGTACAGTGGTTTATGCCTGTAATCCTAGCACTCTGGGAGGATGAAGCGGGAGGATCTCTTGAGATCAGGAGTTTGAGACCAGCCTGAACAAGAGCAAGTCCCCATCTCTACTAAAAATAGAAAAAAATTAGCTGGGCATGGTGGCGTGCATGTGTAGTCCCAGATACTAGAAGAAAAAATGAAAAAGAAAGATAGAAAGAAATTAATTAACTCTGGAGCTAAAGGATATAATGACTGAAATAAAAATGCAATAGAAAACAGAAGATTAAGCAGAAAAAAGAATCAGCAAACTCAAAGACAGGTAATTTTAAATTATTCAGTCAATAACCTTTAAGGAAGGTCACGTCTATTCCTGGTTTAGTCATTATTGAAACCATAACAGCTGTTAAACATTGTCAAATGCTTTTTTGGCACTGATTTGGATAATTTTTGCCCTTTATTCTGCAATGTGATAAATCATGCTAATTTTTTTTCTGATGTTGAGCTATCCCTGCATTCCTAAGATAACTCCAGCCTGATTTTGATATATTAATTTTGAAATACACTGTTAGATTTAGATAGTTAGTATTTTATTTAGGTTCATAAGTAAAATGGGCCTATAACTTTTTAAACTCTTGAATTGTCCTCATCTGGTTTTAGAATCAAGACTATTTTAGCCTCATAAAATGAACCATTCATCTTTCTCTCTTTGGGCTAGTTAATTGCCTGTTTGCTTTCAGCTCCATTTCTGTTCTGGGTGCACTGCAAATGTCTGCTTCATAGTAGGTACTTAATAATTTTTTTTGTGTGTGGTTGAACAGGAATGACATCAAGGCATCAAAAATGAGTCATGCTTGAGATGATCTAGGCAGTTGGCCAGGATTTCACTGACATCACTCTCTGCTGCCTACTTATCTATCATCTGTCCTCTGGCCCTTGGATCATGAGCAAGAAAGGAAACTTAGAGTTTCTATGTCATGCCTTTTTATTTTCTTAACTTTGTCTTTTAAAAACCAAAATTGTTAAAATTATGATGAAGCTCAATTTATCTATTTATTTCTGTTATGGTTTGTACTTTATGTGTACTCCAAGAAATCTTTGCCTAACTCAAGATCACAAACATTTCTTTTTCATGTTTGCTTCCAGAAAGTTTAGCTTTCATATTAATTCAAGTTAATATTTATTTATGAAATAAATGGTTTCTTATTTTTCAAAGGAAGTCCAATTATTCCAGTACTGCCTGTTGAAAAGATCATGCTTCTTCAAGTAAATGGCTTTGATATCTTTGTTGATAATCAATTTTTAAAAAAAGAAATGATCTAGTCAGAGAAGAAAACAGAGTGAAAAAGAATGAAAACCTGCAAGATTAATAGGACATCATCAAGTGAACCAATATGTGCATTGTGGGAATCACAGAGTGAGAATAGAGAGAAAGAAAGGGGCAGAAACTTATTTTAAATATAATAACCAAAGACTTCTCAAATCTGAGGAAGAAAATAGATATCCAGATCAAAGAATCCTAAGTGATTCTCACAGGTGGAACAAACATATGTCTACACCAAGATACATTATAATTAAATAGTCAAAATCAAAGATAAAGAGGGAATTTTCAAAGCAACAAGAGAAAATTGACTAATAACATAAATAAGAATTTCCATGAGATTCTCAGGAGATTTTTCATCAAAATTCTTGCAGTTCAGGGGCCAAGGGAATAATTTATTCAAAGTACTAAAATGAAAAACTCTACCATCCAAAAATATTATATCCAGAAAAACAATCCTTTAAAAATGAAGGCAATAAAGTCCTTTGCAAACAAACAAAAACTGAAGGTGTTTGTTATGACTAGACCAGTCTTATGAGAAATGCTTAAAGGAGTTCTTCAAATTGAAATAAAAACATGCTAAGTAGGAACACAAAGGCATATGAAAGCATAAACTTCACTGGTAAAGGTAAATATATAGACAAATACGGAATAATGTAGCATTGTAATAGTGGTGCATAAATTAATTTTAACCCTTATATAAAAGTTAAAAGACAAAAATATTAAGAATAACCACCACAACAAAAATCTGTCAGTGGGTGCAAAATATAAAAAAAGTGCACATTGACTTTAGGAACACGAAGTGTGAGCAAGGGAAGTAAAAGTCTATAAAGTTTTTGCTTGCTGTTGAAGTTCACTTGTTATCAGTTTAAAATACCTGGTCATAACTACAAGATATTTTATGCAAGCCTCTGGTAAGCACAAAGAAAGAACCTGTAATAGATATACAAACATAAAGAGAAAAAATCAAAACAAATCTCCAGGAAATATAGAAAGAAAAACAGTGAGAGAGGAAGAGAGGAACAAAAAACCTGCAAAACAGATAGAAAACAATGAATAAAATGTCAATGGTAAGTCTTCACTTGTCAAAAATTACTTTATAAATGGTTTAAAATTCCCCATGAAAATATATAGAGTGGCTGAATGGATAAAAAGACAAGATTCAGTGATATGCTGTCTACAAAAGACTCACTTTATATTTAAGGACACATGTAGGCTGAAAGTGAAAGATAAAAAAAGATATTCTATGTAATAGTAACCAAAAAAAAAAAAAAAAAACAAGAGTAGCCATACTTATATCAGACAAAATAGACTTTAAGTCAAAAACTGTCTCAAAAGATAAAGAAGCTCACAAGATTGTATAATAATGAAAGCGTCAATTCAACAGAAAGATATAACAATTGTAAATCTAGATGTACCCAACATCTAAGCAACAAAATACATAAAGTGAATATTGACAAATCTGAAGAGAAAAATTGAGAACAATTCAATAACAGTAAGAGACTTCAATATCTCATTTTGAATAATGTATAGACCACTCAGACATAAAATCAATAAAGAAACAGCTTATTGAACAACAGTATCAACTAAAGAGACCTAAGAGACACATACAGAACTTTCTTCAACAGCAGAATACACATCCTTCTCAAAGAAAAATGGAACATTCTCCAAGACAGATCACATGTTAGGCCACAGAAGTAGTCTTAACAAATTTAAGAAAAATGAAATATACTAGTTATCCTTTTCAACTGTGATAGAATAAAACTAGAAATCAACAAGAGTAAGAAAATGGAAACATTCACAAATATATAGAAGCTAAAGAATATACTCTGGAACAACAATTGGGCCAAAGAGGAAATCAAAAGAAAATCTTTAAAATATCTTGAGACAAATGGAAATGAAAATATAACATACCAAAACTTATGGGAAGCAGTAAAAGCAATACTAAGAAGAAAGTTTATAATGATAAACATCTACTTTAAAAAAGAAGAGCTAACTCAAACAGTCTAAAATTACACCTCAATGAACTAGAAAAAGAAGAATTAAACCCAAAGTTAGCAGAAGGAAGGGAATGATAAAGATTAGAGCAGAAATAAATAAAATATAAAATAGATAAACAATAGAAAAATATCAATGAACCAAGAATTGGTTTATTGAAAAGAAAAACAAAATTGAAAACACCTTTGTTAAACTAAGAAAAAAGAAAAATGACTCAAATAAATAAAATCAGTAATAAAAAGAAGATATTATAACAGATGCTTCAGAATAAAAAAGGATCATGAGGGACTATCATGAATAATCATTTGCCAACAAATTGGATAATCTAAAAAAAATGAATAAATTCTCCAAAACATACAACCTACCCAGAAACACACAACCAAGACTATATGTAGAAGAAATAGAAACACCAATAACAAATAAGGGAATTGAATCGGTGATCAAAAATCTCCCAACAATGGCCGGGTGCAGTGGCTCACATCAGTAATCCTATCACTTTGTGAGGCCAAAGTGGGAGGACTGATTGAGGTCAGGAGTTTATTATCAGCTTGAGCAAGAGTGAGATCTGATCTCTACAAAAGAAAAATTAGCTGGGTGTGGTGGAGTGCACCTGTAGTCCCAGCTGTTTGGGAGGCTGAGGCAGAAGGATGGCTTGAGCCCAGGAGTTTGAGGTTGCAGTGAGCTGTAATGACAACACTGCACTCTAGCCCAGGCAATAGAGTGAGACCTGTCTCATTAAAAAAAAAAAAATATCCCAAGAAGCAAAAACCTAAGACAGATGGCTGTACAGGTGAATTGTAACAAACATTCAAAGAACTAACACCAGTCCTTCTTAAACTCTTCCAAAAAGTAAAAGAAGAGGGAACACTCCAAAACTCATTTCACAAGGCCAGCATCACCTTGATACCAAAGTCAGACAAAAGTACTGCAAGGAAAGAATAATTTTTTGGATATGACCCCAACAAGAACAGGCAACAAAAGCAGAAATAGACAAAAGGGATTACATCAAACTAAAAAGATTCTGCACAGCAAAGGAAACAATCAGCACAGTGAAAAGGCAACCTATGGAATAAGACAAAATATTTACAAATTGTATATCACTTAAAGCATTAATATCCAGATATATAAGGAACTCATCCAACTCAATAGCAAACAAAACCAAACGAAAGCAAACCAATCCATTTAAAAATGGAACCTAAATGAACATTCTTCAAAAGAAGACATACAAATGGTCAACAGGTGTATGAAAAGAAGCTCAACATCACTAATCATCAGGGAAATGCAAATCACAATCTCAATAAAATATTGCCACACACCTGCTATGATGGCTATCATTAAAAAGATAAAAGATAAGTGTTTGTGAGGATGTGGAAAAATAGAACCTTTGTATACTTTTGACGGGAATGTAAATTGGTACAGCCTTTATAGAAAACAGCATGGAGCTTCCTTAAACAATTAAAAATTGCTCGAAATAACCTTATGTTCGAGCAACCCCAATTCTAGATATATATCCAAAGGAAATGAAATCAGTATCTCAATGAGGTATCTGCACTCCCATATTCATTTCAGCATTATTCACAATAGCCAAGATATGAAAACAACCTAAATGCCAGCTGATGGATAAAGAAAATATAGTATATATACATATACTGGAATATTATTCAGCCTTAAAAAAGAAAGGAATTCCACCACTTAGGAAAACATAAGTGAACCTGTAGGACATTACACTAAGTGAAATAAGCCAGGCAGAGAAAGAAAAATATCGTACGATCTCACTTATACGTGGAATCTAAATAAATCAAACTCATAGAAATCCAGAATAGAATGGTGGTTGCTAGGAGATGGGGGGCAGGGAAAATGGGGAGATGTTGGTCAAAGGGCACAGAGTATTAGTTATGCAAGATGAATACGTTTTGGAGACCTAATACATAGCATAGAGACCATCATTAGTAATACTATATTGTATACTTAAAATTGCTATGTAGATCGATCATAAGTGTTTTCACTATAAAAAAATGAACAGGAAGAAAATGGTAACAAGGGGTGATGGATATGTCAATCAGCTTGATTATGGTGGATCGTTTTACAATGTATACTTAAAACATCAAGTTGTACACCTTAAATATATATAATTTTAATCAGATTATTTGTTTTTCCACTATTGAGTTGTATGAGTTCTTTGTAAATTTTGAATATTAACCCCTTAACAGACATTTGGTTTGCAAATATTTTTTCCCAATCCGTAGGTTGCCATTTCATTTTGTTGAATGTTTCCTCTGCTTTACAGAAGGTTTTTAGTTTGATGCAGTCCCATGTATTTATTTTTTGCTTTTGTGATGTGAGATTTTGGTGTGATATCCAAAAAATCATGCCAAGACCAATGTCTAGATTTTTGCCTATTTTTCTTTCTAGGAGTTTTATAGTTTCTGGCCTTATATTTAGATATTTTATCTATTTTAAGTTTATTTTTGTGCATGGAGTAAGATAAGGGTCCGAGTCAATTCTTTTGCATGTGAAAATCCAGTTTTCCAAGATTTACTAAAGGACCATTTATTAAAGAGATGGCCTTTCCCCATTGTGTCCCCTTGGTGCCCTTTTTGAAAATTAGTTGACTGCATATGTTTGGATTTATTTCTAGGCTTTCTATTCCGTTTCACTGGTCCGTGTTTATTTTTATGCCAGTACCATACTGTTTTGATTACTATAGCTTTGTAATATAATTTTAAATCAGAAAGTGTGACAACTTCAGTCTGATTTTTTTTTTCCCTCAGAATTGTTTTAACTACTCAAGGTCTTCTGTGTTTCCATACACGTTTTAGAATTGTTTTTTCTATTTCTGTGAAGAATACCATTGGGATTTTGACAGAGATTGTATTGAATCTGTGTATTGCTTTGGACAGTATGGACATTTTATTAATAACAATATTAATTTTTGATGTACTTTCTTTTGAGTTTTTCACACCATTTAGTGAAATTTTATTTAGCTGACAGTTTGTACACACTACCTCCCGCCCAACACACACAAACATTGAATTCATATAGTGTAGAGATTCTCAATCTTGACTGCATGTAGAATCACTTAGAGAGGTTTTTACAAAAATATTGATGCTTGAACACACCACACCACATAAATCAGAATTTCTGTGGCTAGGTCCCAAGTATCAGTGTTTTCCAAAACTTCTTCAGGTGATTCAAATGTACAGCCAATGTTTAGAAATACTGACACAGTGAATTTTTCAGATGTTAGGTATCAGTTTGCTCCTAACATCTCACAAAGTTTTCAAATACTTTTGAGCCAAAAGAAATTGTTAGTATAATACTTTCTAGAATAAGAAGCTTGAAAATGTATTCACAAAATTTTTTGTTTTACTATTTTTTTAGAAATAGACATATTCTTTTGCTAATATTTGGAAAACTACAACTAAAATATATCTTGATAGAATGTAAAGGTATGACTCACATGGTCAGAAAGTATACTGTTGGTCTGGTGTGTAGTAAACCAGACTCATTGTTTACTGCAATGGCTTTAATGTGTATATAGGTGTGTATGAGTGTGTGGGTGAGGATGGGGGGGAATACAGGTCAATATTATTTCAAAGCTGAGAGTAGGTTTTTCATATAGAAAAATTATACATTCTTTCTTTGGCAAAAAATTTTTTATTGTTAATTGGACTTTCTGTTATGCAAAGATAAAGTCAATATCCTGTTGTGGAATGAGAAAGTTCAAGACAGTAACATGCTATTCTTCAAGAATAAAAGATTGCAATAGTTATTTTTACTCTAGGAAAAGTGGTCATAAATCCTTCTCTCACACCTGCTTTTTGGGGAGTATCTGAAAGTGGTTGTCTAGATTCTAGGAAGATATAGGGAAGGAGGGATGGTGGTCCTTATATAATAGCTGGGTAGAAGCTCAGTTGAGAATTGTCCAAGGGTACCTGTGGAGTACTTTGGTCCAAAAATTCTCATATATTTAATCCAGTTTCAAGGGTTTTGTGTAAATGTATGTATATATGTATACTTCTCACAAATAAAACTTTGGCTTTTTCTACACAAATCTTCAGTAAAATCTTGTTAAATCATGTTGGCTGGTCTTAGCTGTGCTGTGTGGAGTTAAGGGATATTCTGGGTCTATACTTGGAAAGAAGTGCCAAAGTGGAAAACAGCAACTGCCCTATGGAAGACGTTTCCAAAAAGCAAGAGAAGATACAGAGAGTAGAATGGAGACATGATCTGGCACAAGGAGTGAACTATAGGGTAGAAGTGATAACTAGAACAATTCTAGAACCTGCAAACATTTCTCAGTGATTCTAGAACTATCTAGGGAGAAGACAGCGTTCCAAGACCAGACATTCAGTTATTGAAGATGGATGCTACTGTGGTAAAGGGAAGAGTGACTCCTGATAGCTGAAGCAGAAGAGACAACTGGATTGCAATAGGGAAAAACACCCTAACTTTATAGAAATAACTGTTAATTCTATCACTCAACAAGCATCTATTAATTGTATCAATTGCCTATGTTGATATCTATTGCATATTACTTACTGTATATATAAAATGGGCCAGAAAACAAAATTATTTTCTTTAATGAGGCATAGTATTAAAAATAATAAATATATAGCAAGGCACTTTGCCAGGCACTGTACATATGAAGCTATTAATTATTATCTTCAATTGTAAGTCTTTGATAGGATCATCTTAAAAAAATAAAAAATAAATTGTCCTATACAAAGTGTGCATTTTTATGTTTTAATTTTAAGAAGCTTTTGTTTGATAATTATTTTTATGTATAGTATTTCTAATTTCTGGATGGAATTAAATAAGGGAGATTTGTTTCAAGGCTGATCCGTGGAGAATCCCTTTTAGCAGGATGCCAGCGTAATGAAAGAAGGTTAAATAGGCAAGGCAGCCAGTGCCGCTGAGGGTCATCAAAGATCAGCATAGGAAGGAAATTCAGGATATAGAAGCCATCTGGCCAGAGATAATTTAGCAAATCCTCATGAGGAAATCTAGCTTTTGTTAACTTTAGTTACAATGCAGAACAGAAATGTTTTAAACTCTCTTAATAAAATGAATGATTCAAGATTCCAAGGGAGAATACCCTGCAATGCTGTCTTCAAACATGCTGAGAATCTCCCATTCTCAAATATCTCTGGCTAAAACTGAAAATGAGTTATAGTGCACTCAAACTTATAGCCTATGAAGTTAGCATACACATGTTGAGTACACTTTGTGTAGATGAGGACATTTAGAAAAATGAAATTATAACCGAAGTGCTTTCTGCACAGTGGACAGTTTGTTATTGATAACACTCCTCTGTTACATATGTTCATTTATATTTCCTTTATTTTTGATCCTCACCCTTGTTTTTCCACCAAAAGGCCCCTATTTTCTTATACTTCTCCCAGGCTGCTCTAATTTGAGAACTTTCTCATTAACATTTCCTATAAAAAATGGATAATTGCCAAAGAAATGAAAAAATTCAAACTTTCTATGCTATAAATTTTAGTTCAATCTTTTAATTATACCTGAATATATAATGCAATGGAGTACACAATTTGAGGTTCTAAGGCTTCTTGGGTTTCCTAAAAAATTACATTATTTTTTTCAACAAATATTCTCTGTCTCATGTACTAGATACTATTTTAGATACTGGAGATAAATCAGTAGACAAAAAAAGAAATAAAAATCATGCCCTTACAGAACTTGTATTTAATAAATGTGTTTATCTATATCTATCTTTACATAAACATATTTTTATTGAAAATAAAATTTTTAAAATATAATGCCCAAGAATGAACACACACATCCCTATATAACAGAAAAGGAGGATTGGTGGTCCTTGAATTGGGAGTGAAAAAAGTGTCAGTTTTAAATGGGACGACCAGGGTAGGCATCCCTGAGATGTTGACATTTGAACAAAGACCTAAACGAGTGGTCCAATGTCACAGAATGCTGTGTGTGAGCATCCTGGAGGGATTTGAACAATAGTTGGCTTTAATAGGTGAACTGATAGAATCCTAGAAGTGACACACAGTTAATATATCAACACATAGTCCTTGGGAGAAGCAGAAGCCTTCCCAATAGGAGGAAGGTTAAAAATCAGTTGTTTGATCTAAACCACCTGTGCACTTGCTTTAAAGTAAATACACATAATTGTGGTCAGTCATTGAGAATCCTAGATAAAATAACAATATTTTAAAATAGTTATACATTTTACTTTGACCAAGATTTTAATATAATCAGAAACCAATGTCAGAAATATTAGAAAATGAATCAGTCTAAATATTTTGATTTATATTATGGGAAGATGTGTCTGTCTGGCAGAAAGAAACAAAGGAAAGGAGGTGGGTCAGGGTATGACGTACAAGGAGAGATATGACTTGAGAACATAAGAGATTTACTGAACATGGGAGGGGAAAATCCACCCCTTTGTTAGACATCACTAACTAAATATTGTGCTATGTTAATGCAATGAGTGTAATAAAGTTGGTTACTTTAATACCAGACCTGAGCAAATCCATTCAAACATAAACATACACAGACATATGATTCTGAATTGGTAGTACATTCATAGTCCAAATAACACACAAACTTAAAAACATACCTGGAATGAATTTTTTATCCCAGTCTTGTAGCTTATATTATATGGTATTTTGCACTTTAAAATTCTTTCCATACCAATCTATATTAATACAATCATAAAGTACTTTATTATTTTTTTTCATTTTTTAGCAATTGCAAAGTATTCCATTGTATGGATATACCATAATTTCTTTAACCTATTAATGGAAATTTAGGAGGTTTTCTTTCTTTTAATGCCATACTGACTAACATCATATACCTATGTAATTTCACATGTGGTAGTATGTGACTAGGATAAAATCCTGGTAGTAGAATTATGGTGCCAAAGGGTATACACATGTTAATTTTGATAAATGCTGCCAAATAGCCTTCATAGGAGTTGTACAAATTTTCTCTCTCACCAAAAATTCGTGAGACCTACTGTTTCTCTACAGCATTGCCAACACAGTGTATTTTGGATTTTAGTTTATCACATGTATAATTTGCAGTAAGAGTTCCAAGAAGTTGTTGGTTGAGGCTTAAATAGAAGTATGACTTCAGTTAGATCATAAAAAAAAGATTGAGACTTGAATAAGCATAAAGGAGGAGACAGGGCATTGCTGGAGCAGAATAATATACCAAGTAGATGGTCAAGTGAAAGGAAGAAAATCATTCAAGCTAAAATATGCCGTGGTGACAAAGAAGACAAGATAATGAAAGGCTTATTCAGGGAGGTCAGAAGGACACTCAGGGAAGACTGTGTCTGTCAGTGTTCTGGCCCTTAGGCTATTACAAAAGGTATAACTGAGACATAAGGACCCACCTATTAAGGTGACTTAAGTTTCATCCTGAACAATCTTAAATTTTCTCTCACTTCTGCCTAGTTTATTGATGATACCCTATATTTCTTATGACATTCATTCTGCCTGTGTCTTTGATGCCTTCAATTTTGATTCTACTGTATCTCTGCTTTTTGCAGCTTGCTAATGAATGTTGTGAGCAGGGGATCATTGGAGTCAGCATGGTGGCTGGCTACCACAACCCTCCAGGACTATTGCATTTCCCAAAACCCGGTAGCGTTTGTGCAGCCCAATGCCGGTATTGTTTTTCTTCCACTCTTGGCCAATTTTCAGCTCCATGTCTTTGTTTGAGATTTTCCGTTTACCTAAAATATCCTCCTTTTTCTTCTGACTCTATCCAAAGTCTACTTAACATTCAAGGCCTAACAGTCAGTTCATGCTGACTCTATACACATTGATGAATACTCTTTCCTCCTGTACTTATGTGCCTTGTATAATTTAATAGTATCTTATTCTTTTTCACTCTGCAAACTGTTTTCCTCCAGCAACTAGATAATAAACGTCTCATAATCACAGACCATTTCTTATTTTTCACTTCCTATCCAATACATGCTAGTTGATTGATTGATTTTTTTAAGCAGTACTTAACTAGTTCTTATTTAGGATTATGTTTATTAGTTACAGGGCAAACATCTTAGCATAATGAGTAAGATATTCTACAAGTCAGACCTCAGTCTACTTTTCAGCTCTCCTGATTTTCATTTTTTTAATGTACATTTAGACTCTAGCCTTGCTGAACTTTTCAGCCAGTTTCTGAAATATCATGTTATTTCTATCATGCCTTTGCATTTGCTCTTCCTGTTCCCGTGCTACCTACCCCCACACACTTATTAGACTGGCATCAGTTTCCCCTTACTACTTTGCTTACGCCTCTTAGTGCAGATAGTCCAGTTGCTCTTGCATTCCGCTAGATTGCGAGGTCCCCAAAATCTCTCTCATCCATAGCTGTGTGCTCACAGAACAGCGATCTGAGAGTGGAGGAGGACATTGTATCAATCAATGTAAGAGTTATTACCAAAATACTAAGAGAAGTAGAATGAGGCATAGTGGGGAATGTCCTGTATGTTTGAAATCTGTGGGTAGAGAAGCTTTCAAGAAAAACGGATGGCCAAGAGGAGTAAGAACTCAAGAAATGTGATGAAAAAGGAGAATAAAAGAAAGACCTTTGAATTTGATATGTAAGAGACCATTAAGGTGCATGGGCAATAATAAAGTATTAGCATTGGAGAACTGAATATAGATTGCTTATTAGAAAAGTTTGGCAGTAAAGAGAAAGAGAAAGAGACGAGCATTAATTAAAGATGTCAGCATTGGCAAAGATGAGAGAGATTAATTTGTTGATTTTAACATCTTCACAGACTTTCATTAGTAATTACTTAGTATGTGTATTTTTTCCGCACCTTTTAAACAAGTAAGAAAAAAATATAATTACATTGGAATAAATTATATATAAGAAAAATAATACTTAACACAAACATTGTCATTTCCTGTTATGCCACCTATGTCTCTCAGTATAGCACAACACAGCCCAGTCTATACGACTATCATTCCACACAGAGTTATGTTTATGAAACGTCACCTGATAAAATATTTCTGGTTTGTCTTAATCGTTCTTATTAAATTTAGCTCGCACTTCAACACGTATCTTAAATCTCATGACCTCTGTGAAGTCTTCATAAATACCTTCAGTTGAAATCCTTATGGAATCCCCCCACGTTATCATACTATTTATTTATATTTCTTAGAGCACAAATAATGCAGTTACTTGTGTCATTATCTTTAAATTAATAGACCTTATTTCTTAAGGCAGTTTTAGGTTTACAGAAAAATTTAACAGAAAGTACAGAGGTTACTAAATATCCCCGCCTCCTTGTTTTCTTGTATTATTAACATCTTATATTGGTGTGGTACCTTTATTACAATTGACGAACTAATTTTGATACTAATTAACTAAAGTTTGTAGCTTACCTCGGGGTTCACTCTCTGTGTTGTATAGTTCTATGGGTTTTGCCAACGCCTAGCGTCATGCACGCACCATTACAGCATCATACAGAATAATTTCACTGCCCCCAAAACTCCCCTGCACTTCATCTCTTCATCACGCCCTCTTTCCTAACCCCAGATCTTTTTATTATCCACATTGTCTTGTCTCTTCCAAAATATCCTTGTGTTACTCTGTTTTCTACTGCTATAACAGAATGCCACAGGCTAAGTAATTTATAAATAAAAGAGATTTATTTGGCTCACAATTTTGGAGGCCGAGAAGTCCAAAGGAAGGATGCCAGCATCTGCTTGGCCATCTGGTGAGGACCTTCTTGTTGCATCACCCCTACGGCAGAAAGGGAAAAGGCAAACAAACACTCAAGACAGAGAAAACGGGGGCTGAACCCATCCTTTCATCAGAAGCCAACTCCCGAGATAACTAACCCACTTCCTTAATACTGGCATTCATCACCTCTTAGAGGTCCCACTTCTCAACACTATTATGATGGGGGTTAAGTTTCCATCACTTGGAAATGTGAATCAGAGTTTACTTCGTATTTTTTTGTGACTTGATAGCTCATTTCCTTTTATCACTGAATAATCTTCGATGGATGGGAGTACCACAATTTGTTTATTCATTCACACATTGAAAGGCATCTTGACTGCTTCCAACTTTGGGCAATAATGAATAAAACTGCTATCAATATCTGTGTTCAGGGATTTTTTTAGACCTAAGTTTTCAACTCATCTGGGTAAAGATCGAAGAGTATGATTGCAGGATCCTATGGTAGGACTATGTTTAATTTTATAAAGAAACTGCCAATGCATCTTCCAAAGTGGCTGTACCATTTTGCATTTTCACCAACAATGAATGAGAGTTCCTGTTACTCCACATCCTCACTAGCATTTAGTACTGTCACTGTTGTGGATTTTAGCAATTCTAATACATGTGTAGTGGTACTTCATTGTTTTAATTTGTAATTCCTTAATGACATGATTTTGAGCAACTTTTCATATAATTACTCTCATTTGTATGTCTTCTCTGGTGAGGTTTCTGTTCAAATCTTTTGCCCATTTTTTTTCCAGGTAATATTTATTTCATTTTATTTTTTATTTCAACAGATATGGGGGTACAAGTTTTTTTTTAACATGGATGATTTGTATAATGCTGAAGTCAGTTGCGCACTTTTTAATTGTGCTGTTTATTTTCTTATTGTTGACTTTTAAGGATTCTTTGTATATATGGATACAAGTAGTTTATCAAATCTGTGTTTTACAAATATTTTTCCCAGTCTGTGGCTTGTTTTTTTATTCTCTTAAACTTATATCATATTTAATCAAATGTTATAGTTGAGTATAATGTCCTGTGGGGTGGGATTTTGTCATAGGAATCTTTTTGGTTGAAGTTAATTAACTTGGCAAGCCCAGTAATATTTACATCAGACTTCAGCTTTTTCTGCTGTGACAATTTCCTCTGTGAAGTATAGAACAGTGGAGAGCCCAGTTTTCAATGTTTTCCAAGGGCTCAGCTATTCAAGAGTGTATTTTAATATATACAAAGATTCTTTTTCCAAGTGTGTGTAAGCAATGAAATGAGAGATTATCATTCTTAGTTTGTAAGTGACCAATATTTAACCTGCATATAAAACTTTCTTACCATATAATATACAAGATTAATATAATTCCTTCAGAGAAACCAAAAGAATTCTTAACTTTCAGTTTGTCCTTTCTTGTGGTTTTGATGGCTTCTGGAAAAATAACTGAAAATATCTTGACATTAATGTAACCCTTTCAGACAACCAAACTACTAAGTTTTTGTGGAGCACAGAAAGCGACAGTACTTGGGATAAAATTCCAAAGAGTAAAGGTGAAGAAAAACTTGATCAAGTCCCAACAGAAAAAACTGGAAAATGTTTTGAAAAATATCAGTCCTGTGGGCTTTTCTAACCGGGTGAGAGTCTATCCAGTCCAGGAACTTGGAGTCACCACCCCTAACAACTTGGATCAAACTTTTGTTAAAAGTTATAAATTTACTTGTCAGTTTCTTACTCTTCTTTCCAACTTGTGAAACATAAGCCAAATAAGCCAAATGGCAAATTATGTTTTTATCTACCTTGACAATGCACAAAAATAATTTTTATTGTACATTAATAATTTGTATTGTATATAAGACTATGTACTTTCTGTTTTACTTTGAAAACTTTTTCATTTTTATTATTCCTATAGAGGAGGAATAGATAGGCATTCATTATTTCTAGTCACTTATCTCACCTACTAGATACCTCCATCTAGAGGTTCCATGAATCTCAAATTCAGTGTGATCGTATTTTTCCATGTCCCTATAATCTGTTATGTTTTTATACTCCCTGACTCAATTAATGACATTAAAATGTATCCTATTTTCCAGGATAAAATCTTCAAAATTATACTCACTTTTGAACCATCTCCTGTTCTCTCTTTCCTATTCCCAGGCCATTCTTTGTATTACCTTGTAATATATCCATCTGGTATCAAGTCCTAGCTTCAAAATTTTGGCTAATGCCCAATTATCTACACGAAGAAATGTAAATTCCTTTTAATGCAATAGAAAGCTTTTCACAAGCAGGCTTCGATAAATCTTTCCAACCTCATTTTCTTCTATACCCCAAAATACACTCTACACTGACTACATTAAACTCTCACAATTCCCAAAACAACTTGTTTCTTTGATTTTATACCTGTTATTTTTCTATCCTTTTCTTTCTACTGAAAATTTTTCTTTTTCTGCAAAAATTTTAAAGAAATTCTGTGACATAATTCGTCTTTTCCTCCTCTGTGTTTGTACATCATCTTGTTCCATTGCATTGTAATTACTTTGGTTGTTTTCCACCTAAACTATGAGTTCCTTGAGAATGGGAACCAAGTCTCCATCACTTTGCACAATACCTAGCACATGGTTTGCAGTTAACAAAGGTCAAATGAATGGAAGGCTGACTGAACAAATGAATGACTGATGTGCCAATGTTTTGTTTCCAAAGTAAAAAACAAAAATTTTTCCCTGCCTACACAGAGAAGATCTAGGATGAGTTATTTTTCATGAGTACTCTATATTTACTTGTTTAATTAAAAACACATATTACTGAGTATAAGTTACTTTGTTTATTGAAAAGTAGCAAAGATGTTTAAGACCTACACCCCACCTGTCGTAAGAAACATGAACTTTGGCAGGCAGGTCCACAAACAGCAGACTTGGGTAGAAAGCAGTGAGTACTGTGGGAGAGGTTTAGGATTCTGGGAGCTGAAAAGATGACAAATTACTTTCAGCTTCATAGAAAATACGGCATTTCCTTCAATTATTAAACTATCAGTACAATGTAGACGAGGAGAGATGTGAAGAAAACACATTTTGTAAAGAGTGCAGCACAAACAAAGGCTAGAGATAAGAATGTTAGGTAAGTTGTTCATGACCAGGTTGCAAAAGACCATAAAAGTCAGGCTAAGGAGTCTGACATCTGTTCCATAAATCACAGGGAGCTTTTCAGGTTTCTGGACAAAGACGTGACATTATAAGACTGTCTGCTAGGACAATTAGTCTGGGATCAGTAAATGAAATGGATTAGAGAAAGAATAGACTAGTAATGGAGAGAACAATGTAGCAAAGTGTGAAACACTTTTATTTGCAGCCTTTTTCTTATTAGATATAGTGTTATAGATATTTTTTAATTTTGCCAGTTATTGCCATTTTCGTATCAAGAAAACATTGATTTTATATCTTCTTTTTTAGCTTGAAAGGTGGAGCATTTGAACTAGGGTTAGCCTAAACAATTAGGGCATTTTCCCTTTACCCCTGGTTGCAGTGTTTGTTTCTAGAAGGAACAATGACCCAAAGCAGAGGAACCAGACAACTAGTCAATTCTGGACTTTATTTAAAATCAACCAGGAAACAAACTATGTTCTGATAGACTAGATATTGCCATGATGCGAGCCTGAAGTTTCTGGGATATTCCCACTATAGCCTGAAAAATCCAAAATCCGTACAGCCCACAGATGGATCTTAGTGATATTGCATAAGTCCTGAATCAAGCTTTGCCTCTACCCTTTTGGAGGCATATTCGTGGAAGTCCGTTTGGTCTAGGTTTTCTGCAATTGAAAGAATTTCTATACATCAATTTGTTTCACTGATCATCCATATCATTGCACGTTATCAGATTTTATGGATGAGGCATTTTGGAGGTTTCTTTCCACACTTCCATCTTGAGAAAGAATTCAAAGCAACCATAGTTCAATGCTTAGCCACAGGCAACAGTAGGATTTAATTGAGTCTACTTCATAAATAACAGTGACTAATGGATAATTAATGATTAATGAAAGTAAGGAGCTGTTTTGAATTAAATAACTTATGGTATGTGAAAAACATTTGTAAGTTGTGAGGCATAATACAAAAGGTAACTGTTAATACTCAGTACCATTTTTGTATTGGTCTAATATTTATTGCCTCATCCATTGCCTCCTGGAATTCAAAAAGTCTGTACTCTTCCTGTGCACCTTTGGTTTTTTTCCATGGTCACTACACTGACTTTCCTTGTTTGTCCATCTGTTGCTTTGAAGAAAAAAAAAAAAAGAATCAGGTAAGGCCCATTTCTTTAGAGAATAAGAGTGAATTCATCTTTCCTTAAATCCCTTAAGAAAACATCAACCTAACAATGGAGGCCTTTATTGCTGGGTGTTTTACTGGTGATTTTTCATCTTTAAACCTTGTTTTACTATTTAATTGGCAATTTCAATGCCATCTCCACCTTTATCTAATATTGCCTCATATTTCAAAAGTGATTTTGCTAACAAGTGAAACAACTTCTAATTCGACTAAGAGAATTAAATTTGGGTTTTAATTTATACTTCATAAAAACACAATTGCTGAATGATCTGAACAGTGAAAGTAGAGGTGCATAGCAGAAGGGAAATAGTCTCAAAACAAGAATACTGGCCGTTTATAAAATCTTATATAAATATTCCTTTTGGATTAGTCGAAGCTCAGAGCTTTCATTCTTTGAAGTTTGAAATCAGCCAGATTTTTTAAATATATTTTTCAACTTGGGAAATGTATTTTTATTACGCAGTTGAAATATTTTCTTTAAGCACGACTTGTCACATCTATTATTTAAGCGCTTCAAAATTAGCACTTCCTTTCTCTGATGGAATATTCCATTTCCTCATTTCTTGTCATCTCATTTATTAAAATAAAAAAAGCAATTCTTCCCCTGAGTCCCCTGAAACTCTTTATAATGCTTTTTTCCTACTTGGAATAATCTGCCTTTTATAATACTTACCTATGTCCCTGTTGTATCTCCTTCACTTAATCGCTAAGCACTGTAAGAGGAACCCTTAGTTTCTTCTTGTGTATTACTGTGCAGTCTGTTCCCTTCACTGTTTGCAATACTTATTCTCAAGGCACAGGATGTAGAATGGAAGTCAATTGTCACTTTACAATGGAATCTTCTAGCATTTATTTATTTGTTTTGTTTATAGCCAATTTTTGTCTCTCTTCTCCCCACCACTGTTAGAACACAAGCTCCTGGAGAGCAGGGATCTTTGTTTGGTTCACTGATGTATTCTGAGCATCTAGAATGGTTCCTGGAACAGACTTTATTCAATAAATATTTCCTAAAGAAATGAATGTATATTTGAATGAATAAACAATAGTATTCATCATTTTAAAAGCTGAAAGTCACTATACGTTTTTAATAAACAAAAACTATAGCACAATCTCGATTTCTTGCATTTATAATCCAAAGCTACTATCCCAAAATAAGAGTTCTTTAGAATGACTTGTAAGATGACACAGTAATAGAAAAACAAAGGGAAAGCTTTAATTTTAAGAAACTTTATGCATCTGAGTTTGCTCACAAAATGCCTTCCTTGACACTATCTTGCTGTCCCCTGGTCTTGTCCTATCCTTCTTTCTCCATGCTCATCATCACATCCCTCCTCTGTGATTCTTCTTCCTGGTTTTTTTTTCAAGTCTACTAAATCATAGGGTGCAGATTGGCCATCGCCTTCTCACAGGCTTTCCTACTCTTGGAGCAGTTCCTGAAGAAGAGGTGTTGTGAATTTTAAAAGAGAAAGAGGGTAAAAAAAAAAATAAATAAATAAATAACAAAAGCCATTGAATGGTGGGATGTGAACTGGGTTTTGTTGTAAGGTGGAGGAAAAATGTACAGTTGACAAAAAGAAAACCCTCTTTCATTATAGCATGCCAGGGAAAGGTCTCAACAATGAGAGTAGAAACGTTTTCAATTTATAAGGGTGCTTTCTAAACCATGGTGTTTATTTCTAGAATCTCTTTCCCTAAAATCAGCTGACGAGATCACTTTTGAACAAACAAACTTAGTTTCCATGAAGTATATTAATAGGTTGAAAATTTGAGAAAAAAAATATATGCAAACAAGCAAACTTACACTTGTAGCTATTTGAAAAAAGAAAACAATAAGGAGAACTGCTTCTTTTTTGAAAGTGGATTTTGGCTAAATTAATTTCCTAAGTTATGTGTTAGAAACCATCTCATGTGAGTTATCTAAAATATTCCACAGGCCTTTCTGTAACTTCTCAAAATTCAATGGATATAAAAATTTCCTACAGATCTTGTTAAAATGTAGATTCTAATTCAGTAGGTCTTGGTGGGGCCTGAGATTCTCCATTTCTAATAAACTGTTAACAAGCTTACAGGTGATTATGATGATGCTGGTGGTTTGCAGAACACATTTTGAGTTACAAGACTTTAGACATTTTCATTTTTTAAAAATATTTTTAAACAATGCTTTAATTTGCAATACCTAATTATTTTATTTTGGTCTTTCTATTATATTTTAAGTTGTTTTTATGAAAGAAATTCTTTCATTCATTTATTATGTTCTCTAACTAAAACATATGATTCATCTGATTAAATTTTAGTTATTTATTCTTTTGGAAATTTTTTTGACTGCTAAACTAAAATGAAATACTAAATATATGGCATAATGGTCTAGAGTTAGATGAAAAGATAAGCGTGTGTCATCTTGTCGGCTCCTCATATAAAGACAAGGGAGTTTAAATCAAACACTCAATTACTGGCTAAGAGCAGACTTTTCCTCTCCTGTTTCCTAATTTAAGGCACTTTCACAACATGTTACATACAATAGACCTGGTCATATATTTTCCTTAACATGGAGAGTTACAAACCTCCTCCTATTTTTCTCCAGTCAAATTTTCACCAACATATTCTACTTTTCCTAGAGTAAAAAAAATTAGAATTATATTCAGTTTTTAGCTTCAAGTGACTAGCTAAAGTGGTAAAAATGTCTATGTTCAGCAACATTGAGTAGAAACGTTTTCTACTAGGCATTCAGTTTTCAGAAACATTTTAACTATGACCATACCGTTAATGAATTTTTAGAAACACCATTGGGGAATTTTCTTCCTAAAGTACCACCTTCATACTACTGAATACTTTTAGGTCAATGGTGGGGGTAAAAGATGGAATTTAGAAAGGTTAACTCTCTCTAGCATTCTGAAGAGTTTTAAAGCAATGATGCCAACAAAATATCCCCTTGAAAAAAATATTTGTTACTAAACACACAAATATTTTTATGAGCTTTGGTTGCATGAAAATTATAAAAATATTATCTAGCAATGAGTTGTAGTCCCCACTCTTTGAAGTTACATCTTCTTTGACTTCAGTCTTCCACTGGCATAAAATTTAAGCCAGTTAACGCAACATATTAGAACTGCTGAAAAACACAAGCACATTTGACTGAAATTAACACAGAAAGCACAGGAAACTATTTTATCATTAGATTTGTGGTGATTTTTTTACATTGAGAGAAAATATAATTTATTGACATCGTTATCAAGGGTTACCCAAGCAATCGCCAACAAAACAGTGTTTTATTTATTGTTTTTTAAACCTACCTAAACTGAATGAGTAAAGACAAAACAGTCTGTACTCTGCTGCCAAAGGGTACCTTCTACACTCTGATCCTGTGACTCTCCTGCCTAGAATTTTTCAGTGGCTCCCAGAGCTTTCAGTCCAAAGTTTTAACTCCTTAGCTTAGCACATTACAGCCTTTACTGTCCTGAGTCTAGGCTTATCTCCTGCTAGTTTCCACAAGTCTATCTGTAATCATCTAATTATTCAGTGTTTAGTGGGAATATTCTAGGGGCCAATTTTTGCTTTCTCTAATCACACTTATGTATATATGTGTATATATATATATATATTTGTATTTCAGAATATTATAAGGGTTCAAATGTTTTGGTTACATAAATTGCTTTTGTACCATGTGAGTCAAAGTTATAAGTGTGTCCATCACCCAGATAGTGTGCATTGTACCTGTTAGATGTGAATTTACCCATCTCCTCCTCCCCTCTCCACCTGATGGATTTCTGATGAATGTTATTTCCACATGTGCACGTAAGTGCGGATCTATTAGGCCCAATATAGTGGTGAGTACATGTGGTTTGTTTTTCCATTCTTGTGATATTTCGCTTAGAAGAATGGTTTCTAGTTCCATCCAGGTTAATACAAGAGCTATTAGTTCACCAGTTTCTTACAGCTGAGTAGTACTCCATGGTATACAAATACCACATTTTATTAATCCACTCATGTATTGATGGGTTTTTTAGTTGTTTCCACATCTTCATGATTGTGAATTGTGCTGCTATAAACCATTTGAGTGTGAGTATCTTTTTTATAAAATGTCTTTTTTTCCTTTGGGTAAATACCCAGCAGTGGGATTGCTGGATCAAATGCTAGTTCTACTTTTAGTTTTTTGAGGTATCTCCCTACTATTTACATAGAGGCTGTACTAGTTTGCAGTCCCCCCAACAGTGTATGAGTGTTCCTACCTCTCTGCATCCATGTCAGCGTTTGTTGTTTTGGGGCTTTTTGATAAGAGCCATTCTCACTGGAGTTAAGTGATATCTCATTGTGGTTTTGATTTGCATTTCCCTGATGATTAGAGATGTTGAGCATTTTTTCTCTTGTTTGTTGGCCATCAGTCTGTCTTCTTTCAAAAAGTTTCTGTTCATGTCCTTTGTCTACTTTTTAATGGGATTGTCACCTTTATCAGCCACAGTATATCAAACTTCCCAACCCACTGAACAGTAGCTCCCATTACAAAATACAAATTTACTTACTTTTTTAATGCTTTTGATAATTTAAAATGTCTCTATTTTAGAATTCAGAGTTCACATATCTTAAATCTCTTTTACTTTCCTCCCCTAAGGCTCACTGGTTTTGTGGTTTGGGGATGGTGATTTGTAACTTGACTGCTCTTCTCACTCCCTCATCTTAAAGTGGAAAGTGGGAGTAATATGTCTGCCTCTGGGACACTTCCTTTCCCTCCTGTTTCCTGGAACTAGCTCCTTTCCTAGTGTTCTGTGGTAGGTAGGAGCAAGACTTTCACAGTTCACTGTTGGTGGTTGCTGCTTCCCTGGCTAACAGTGACAGGCCATTGGGGCCTCTCTGCTCTTGAAATCCCAATGCTTAAACCCTTCAGCAGGCCCTCTCTGGGGCCCTTAAACCTGACAGTATCCAGATGTGAGACAGCCAGCTCCATCTGGGCCTCTTCTATCCTCTTCTTCTCTTCCACCACCAGCCTCTTGCTGCCTGGGTCCCCTCACCTATCCTTTGTCCTGTTGGTGTGACATTGGGCAGATGGCTCAAGCTATCTTCCACAGTTCTAATTTGTCCACAAATGGCTCCCACATTCTTATGCCACATGTTTGGCTCAGAGCCTTTTCCATACTGACCACCTCCCTTCCCCCATGCCCTGGCTTCTTTTTCCAGCTCTCTTGTTCTTGTATTCAAAGAGGTACATGTGAGAAAATCAACCAGTCTACAACCTGCACACATGTCCAAGCAGGTGGTGAGATGCCAGTTTCTCTTTATTGTCAGGCAGTCCTGATCTCTACAAATGATCCTCTTGGAGCCCCTTTTCAATGGACTTTACTTCTACTGGAGGATGGGGATTATCCTGCTTTCCTTCTCTGCAGCGGAAAAGAAGATCTGTCTATATGAATGCTACTCTTCCACCTTCTCCTCTCTCACCTCTCTATTTTTATTCTTTTTAACTCAACACTTCACTGTCCCCATAGACCCTATTGGGGCCCAGGGAAAGCCCCATCCAGCATCATATCGCATGATTCAGTGAGCCTCTATGTCCTGGAAAGGGTCAACCTGATTCAGGCCTCCTTTCTAACCACTTTGCCTCCATCTTCCCTTTTATTGTTAAATCTAAAAAACTTTACCCCAACCTTCACCTTCCCAATGACTATATCTCAGTTCTAGTACAATTTATTGCTTCTTTTCAACGAATTAATGACACAGAGAATATCACCATGAGCACTAATCTAACTATGGTAATCTTTGATTTACTTGCCCTTCTCCCAGAAGACTAAAAGCTCCTTAAGAGCAGGCACTATTTCTTAGTGGATTTTATATCCCCAGCATTTAATACAAGAATTACCATACACATTGTGAGAAATACATGTGTGTTAAATGAATCACTGGATGACATATTATTGTATTTAATTATCCTGCTAATAGCTTGAACTATAGTTAGATAATTAGATATAAATAAAATAAAGTTGGTGGTTTTAAAAAATATTGCAGAAAAATGGAATTAATGATGTACCACCTGTACACTGATAAGCGAGAAAATATACAAAAAACTAAGCACCAAGTACAAATTATTATGTCCTTGAGATTTTCTTTTTTAAGCTATTTGTAGTTAATGAAAAAGTGTATTCATAAAATAAGGGAAGCAGTAAGTTAAATAGAACTAGCATTATGTTTCCAAACTGAAGCCCTAGAATCAAATAAGTTCTGCCACTTATTATCTGTATAACTTATGGACTCAGAAAGTCCTATGACTTTCTGAGCAGAGGTTAATAATAACAGTTTTACCTGAAACAGATCATGCCAAGGATTAAGTTAGATAATACACATGAAGTCTTCTAAAATTTACAAAGGATTATAGAAATACAAGCATCGTATATTATTTCTGATGTTTCATCATCTCTAAAAACCTGGGATATTTTCTAATATTGGATATTTTTATTGAGAATATTTCTGAATCTACATAATAGTAAATAACCTACAGAAAACTTACTGTTTTTGATTAATGACAGTGGGAAGAAAAAACTAATACTTGTTGTTGAAATTATGCTGTTCTTTTCAGATCAAAATGATTCATGGCGTTCCTTGTTTTCATCAATCATTCTCACCAGGCCCACTGTACTTGGAGTTTTGGTCTAACAGTTTACCTAATTTGAAGATGAAATAATGAGTTATTTTCCCCCTTCTATTGTTGAAAGTAATAGACACCATTTCTCTGAATAATTTATGAGTACTCAGTATGACAGTAGCTGATTCTAAAAGTTGCTTGACTGATTACAAAACATATTGAATTAATCCTAAAAGTAACTTTTAATTCAGTGAGAAACTATGTCAAGTGAGTGCTTCTAGACGAAAATCCAGTAACAGTCTGCTTTAAAGATGTTCTCTATAAGTAAAAATGCAAAGTAAGTTTTGAAATTACTAAATCAGAGAAATATTTTTCCTCTGATATTCCTTTCATCTAGAGAAGTAGAATGGGATATAAGTCCTTTGAAAGGTGTTTTCTTATAATGCTGAATCTTAAATTTGTCTTTCAACAGGGTTGGCAATCAAAGTTGTTTTAAGTGAAAATAAAATGAGTAGAATGAATAAGACTTAAGTTTTCCTTTCCTAGAAAGGGCCATTTGGCTTTCCTGACACTATATTCCATGTACTTGAAAATTCTCCTAAGGAGATTTCTAAACCAAAAAAGTGTCTTTGGGGCCAGTTTTATGAACAACATGGTCATATCCATGTATGTAAAAAAAAAATTGAAAAACCTCAAATGATTGTTTTACATTTCCAGTGGGCAGTCTTTTTTAAAGATTACCTGGACTAAAATTATTAAGATTACCCAATTAAATGTGAGAAACTGAGATGATAAGATACAGAGGAGAGAATTAAAGAAAGCTCTAGTAACTTTTCAATACTAGAAGAAATATCTTAAGTAAGAAGGACTTCACAGACACTGGAGAATTGACAATTGAGTTAGAATAAACCCAGTTATGATGACAAGAATGATTCACATTCTTTTAAATATAGCTAATATTACTCTGGAAGGAAATTCACTGTCTAATGTCCCATCTATTATTTATCTTTACCTTTTATTAACTGAAATTGCAGCTATAAGGACAGACCACATGTGTGTGTATACATCTATATGTGTGTGTGCATGTAGACATTGATATGTAGACAGAGAGTGAGCATATATCTGGAATTTACTAAACCATTGTAATTCAAAGTATATTTTTAAAAAAGATTGTTTGTAGACTACTGATTATATAAAATATTCCAAGATGAAATGCACTATTCCTGACTATTAGGAAGTGGTCAAACAGGTAGAAAGAGATATTTTAAGTGAGATACTTAGATGTCTTTATCATAATTATTGACAATTTTAAAAATAAAATGTCATTCTTAACTATCTTGGTCACGTAACTGAGAAACTTCTTTTTAAATAGTGGTGGCTGTGAAGTGATAAGGCAGCAGAAGCGAGTTGAAGAGGCCAGGTTCATTCCCCTGGCCTAGGTCTCAATGAGTGTGCGGTAAAAGAGTATACCATTCTTAGAATCGGGAAACAACAATTAAATACAAGTTTTTAAAAATATCTAATCCTCTCCATTTGATAATCTACACATGGTATCATCTGTCCTTTCTCCCATCCTTTCTATGTTTTTCTTTTTGAAGTTGGAGAGAAAACGAACCAAAGAAGTTCAAGCAACCCAAGCTACTTCCTCCTGCTTTGAGTAGCATGTTTCCTTCCACCCTCTTCATTTGTAGCATTGTTTAAGACCACTGTAACTCTACCACTGGCCTTAATTTCCTCTCTTTTCCTCAAACACCCATTCCCCTTCTATCTTGTACCTTGCTCGGTGGCAATCCTTCCCTTTTAGAAACCTCACTGCCATCTTTGTCACCATCTTGCTCTTCTTCCATATTTAACTCAGTGTGCACTTGTCCTCCCAAGCAGCTTCTGTTCTCCACTGACATCAGTCTTGGAATATGTCTCAGTGTTTCTGTTTGCTCTCCTAAAGAAGATCAAGGGACAAAGAAGCAACATAGAGAAGTGAGATACAGTGCATAAGATTTTCTTGGGCAGTGGAATAGAAGAGAGGGAGGAGTCACACTTATACCATACAACAAAACTTATTTAAAATTTCTTGTTGTGTATATCTTAATCTTTCTCAAAATTGGGCATGATGTGTTTTCACTTTCCTCCTTTGATCCCTTGCCATCCTCCATGAGAAGAAAACACTCATGTAGATGTCAGTACTTAGCCTGAGTCCAGCAATAAATGAAGTATAGAGGAGACCTGACCCAACCGGAGCCCGAAGCAGCCAGGCCTAGACAATCTGTACACATCTGAGTGAAAAATCAACCCCTGGACCTATGAGCTAGAAATAAATGTTTACAGTTATAGGACATTAAGATCCTGGGTTGTTTTTGGCAACGTCTGACTAATACAATACCCTGTGAACTTAAAAATTGGTCTGAATAGGAATAAGCATTCTAAGTAAAATTAGAAAGAAGGAGAAGTAGAGAGAAAAAAGAATGACAAGACTTTCCAATGTTCTAGGCATTTTACATATCTTATTTCCTTTTAGTCTCGTCAACACTATGATATACTTATTTTTCTCTCCAACTTACACATGAAGAAACTAAAGGGGATACGCAATCTTAGCAGCAGTTACCTTTTGGCAATGTGTCAAGTATGTGTGTATATGTGTGTAGGGGGTTGCTGCTGGACTTTTGCTTCTTGTTTATGTGCTTTAAAAAAATATTAGAATGGGCTGGGCATGGCGGCTCATGCCTATCATCCTAGCACTATGAAGGCCAAGGTGGGAGGATCACTTGAGGCCAAGAGTTCAAGATCAGCCTGAGCAAGAGTTAGACTCCATCTCTACAAAAAATAGTCAGGCATGGTGGAGCTCGCTTGTAGTGCCTTCTATTCAGGAGGCTGAGGCAGGAGGATCACTTGAGCCCAGGAGTTGGAGCCTGCAGTGAGCTGTGATGAGGCCACTGCACCACAGCCTGTGCAACAGAGTGAAACACTGTCTCAAAAAAAAAATTAATATGTGGATTTTAAAAGATGTATTTCTAAACTTTAAAAAATGGAAATGAGAAAACTGAGGCTATGTGGAGTTGAGTAAGAAGCAGAACCAGGACCTAATTCTACATACTAAATCCACATTTACTTGTGCACATGAAGTTTATGTCATAGCTATATACTGGACAGAGAGATGGGTACCCAACTGTTGATCACTTTCCTATCGCTTGCATTGGTTGCCCTATTTCCACCTATTCTTATCTCCATCCCTTCTTCTCCTCATAGAAAACTTTCCATTCTGCAATGAAAGGTGCTCTCCTCATCTCCATTTGTTGAGGTACAGAACAGCAGCACTCATTCTTCACATGTATCAGAGAGTCTGTTAGAACCCCGGGCAAACGTGCTTTGAGATGTTACATGCTCCAGCACCTGGGCTGCAGATGGTTTTGCAAGAAGGTGATGTCTGCACACTGGAAGCTTCCATAGTTGAAATAACGTTGGTTAGGGAGCTTTGTTGCAGTCATTCATTTGCTATTAAGAACGTTGACCCTGTTTTTGTTAGCAGTTCTGCCATGGCTTTTATATTTCACATCTTGTTTGTTAACATCCAAGAATAGAATTTGGGTATTAGCAAAACTGAGAGTGTTTTCTCATTCCATTTCCCAAGCATATATAGGATATGAAGATGATGAACAGAATGTATTTTCCCATCATATTCTTCACTGGCAAACAAATCCAGAGATTAAAACTATTCTTTCAGGCTTTCATCTTCGAACTTCAGAAAGAATTTCTGACATCCCCACCATCAGAGCAGCAAATATAGGCTTATCCTAATACATTAATTAAGTCAGAAGCATCCGCAGAAGGAAAAAGCATCTGCTAGAATATGTCACATTGTCCAACATGAAATATTTGATTCTTCCTTCCAACAACAGAACTAGATCCTAAAACATCACATTACATACCAGGTGATAATCTCCCATGGACTTTAAGTGACCAAAGGTGACACTGACAAAGACGTAATTTATTTGCTCCTACTACAAGACCACAGAATGTGAGAAAACTAAGTTACTGAAGTCTGCAATACTCAAAGTAGCATGATAAGTGGGAACTAGGACTTTTGGAATTTAAACAAAAAATGTATTCCAGAGAAAGGCCTCTTGGCTATCCAAAAAGGTTTTAGCAACCTTACAGGCTTTGGTGATTAATTATTTTAATATGGTGGTGATTGCAATCTTGGCTTGAAAGGTGTGATAGAAGAACATTTCCAAATATTTATACACGTTGAGCCAAAGTTTTTAGTAAAAAAAAATTCTAACTTTCCACTAGGGACTATGACTACATAGTCAAATTTATTTGCAACATCTTTTTGTGCATATGGTCATTTAACAACAATCTTAACAAATTACCAGATGACTAAAGAATAGAATTCATATTGTATTTTGGAATTTAAGACCAAAATATATTGCCTCCTTGCTTTCACAACATATAATCAATCTTTGTAATGAAAAAATATTTCAAGAATTAAAACAGCACTGTTACCATCTTCTCTTAAAGTACTTTTTTTATTTTCTGATAGATCCATGTGCAGAGGGGTTTTCTCCCTGAGTAGCTCTGGTGTGTTGCTAGGCTCTACTAAGCTACAGAGGAATTGAGATGAAACAAGAATTGGTATAAATCCCATTTAGTGTGACTTGTATTAATTTCCAAGCATGATATGTTAATAATAAAGTCAAATGACTTAATGCATGTTTATCTCCTATGCCAGCAGATTGTTCACATAAGGTCACAGTAATATTGGCAAGGTGTTAAACGTGAGTGTTACATAAACAAAAGCAAAGGCATGTAGTTGGATATTACACAAATCACAAACATTGCTTCTAATGTAATTATTTTGAAGTATAATATAGTATTTGGGTCATATTTTCTCTGCAATGTCACAAGCCAAGAAGCACAGATATGTAGAGTTTAAAGATTAAAAAAACAAACAAACAAATTTCCCAGTGATGGAAATTAAGAAAGCTTCTTAAAACAAAGAATGCAAAAAGAATTTTTCTTTTGATGTAAGAGATGTACACTAATTGTTAGATCACAGAGAAGAAAAAGAGTTGCATATACATACTTCTGCCATTAACTGTCTGTTTAAGCCTCATATTTCAGAGGTACACAATACAAGAACTTGTGTTATCTTTCTATTCCTTTACTTACAGTGGTCAAATGAATAACACCAAAACACTTGCGTAAGTGTGTAGAGCTAATATAGATAACTAACTTTATAATGTAACCTGTCATAATTTCAATGCTTTAGAGAAGAACTTATTGATTCTCCTTTTACTGTTTTTACTAACAATTCAAATGATTGAAATTCATAGTGCTAAGGAAATATGCATATATTTAATTCATAAGATTTAATGAGATATTCCTCAAAGATAGTATTTTTATAATTACCTATTAATTTTAATATTTTTTGAAAGAAGAGAAGTTTGGAGGAAAGAATATGTGCAAGGGTATATTCCAAATCTTCAATTAGTTGAGGACATCTCAGATTGATTTGTGGTTAGCCTTGCCATGCACATATCCCGTGAAATACATCCAGGACCAATATAGGTAGGCACAGTAAGGAAACAAATAATGAGACATTTTAAAGAAAGATCCTAAGGTCACATTTGGAAGATGAAACAATCTGCTTCTCAATGTGAAATTTTCCAAGAATGGAACTGTTACAGAAGCCAGTCAGTCACTCAGCACAGATGTTGCAGAAACACCTATAATTTTCCCCTGGTGGGTTTTTTGTGGAGGAAGGCCTGTCAAGGTGAAGAAAGCTGGAGGCCCCAGATAGAATACAAAATTCAGAGAAAATGTGTCTCCATGAAATTGAAGTCCAACTTTGGAGAAATGCATTCTGTAGGTATCCCTACATAGTTATGCCTTCTCAAGAAGAGATCCACAGTATTACATGATGTAGAAATGTTTCATTGGCAGGGACATCTCCTAAAGGGCTTAATTAAGAAAGTGAATCTTAAAATATCAGTGTAGACTAGAACTCATATAAAGTAAGTTATCATCTATCTGCAACATATTAAAATTTATATGCTCACAGAATGACTGAAACTTTTCATAATCGATAAGGTGTATTAGATAAAATTAAGCAGAATTAGAACAGATTTATCAGGGCTTATTTAACACTTATAAAGAAAAGAGAGAATATACCAAGTATTGTTATGTTTCAAGCTTATTTAACGATATGACCATATCTTATTTGTGTCTAAGCTCAAGCACAGCACTGCAGATGGTACAAACAGACCTCAAAGTAGGCAGATTTTTAAAAAGGCATCTCCTCTGGGCAATGAATTAGAAAAGGTTTCCCCACTCAAGAGACTGCAGTTGTCCAGAGAGCAGCTTGGTGAGCAGAGCACAAGCAGGATTTCAGGCTCTACTTGTCTCTTGTTCCAGCATCTTTGGGCTTCACACAAATGGTACATCAATATATAAATGTCCTATGTTAAGTGAATTAATAAGTAAATGAATAAATAAGTAAAAACATAAGGCATTCTAATTGTTTTATAGTTTCCAGGAAGAAGCAATACAAGGATATTTATCCTCGTAAAACTAGAATAAAAGTTTTACTCTAGTTAAAAGCCCCCCAGAAGACTGTAGAGATCACTTTTCCTTCATTCAGTGAACATCAGAAACTTTCTGATTATGTTTTTGGTTTCCAGCTAGCCTGGCCCTGTGAGTTCTGGAAAGGAAGGATAAATATACTGATTGCTGGAGAGTTTTATTCTGTAATATATAAAAATAAATGCTTTTTTCTTTTCTTTGGGTTCAAAAGGGCACTCTTTTATCTTAATCATTGCGTTCTCATTATTACCATATTGCTTATGCATTGTAGTAGTCCATTAAATTTATTACATAAATATAGGAAATAATTAAATATGTCATTTGAGGATTTGGCTAATGTCGATCAATCTCCCATAGACTAAATATCTGTAAGTGGTTGAAAATAGTTACAGAATGTATAAAATTAGACTGATTCAGAAGTGCTTCTAACAAGTGATAGCTACCATGTAAAATGCTACCTGAAAATATCAACTGATCAATCCTGCATAACTACCAGAAAAGTGTATTTTGTTTGAAAGTCTTGCCTATGAAAAAATGCCAGAGGAATTTTGAAAAAGGCAGGCAAAGGCACCTGAATGGACAGCACAAATGACACAGAAAGTGGGTGCTAGAGTTGAGGCCCATTATTCAAAATTATGATGTGTTACATTCATAATCTCTCTCATAATCTCCCAGTGCCCAACACTGGAAGGATGTAGTAAAAATAAGAAAGTGTAACTGCTGAAAGTCTAACAGTCCAAATATGGGGTAAGATACAGAACAATTATTTTTTCCAAGTCAGACATAATAACTCAAAAGACATCAGGGCCATTTACCATGTTAACAATGAGCCTAGAATATCTCAATGACTCCCGAGGGCGTTCTTTATTACTGGAGAATTCTACTATCATTCTGATCAGATGACACATGAAAATCTTACATTCTGTTCACCAGGTTCCAAAAAGCATACAATTTGTAATATCTGCAAAGTAGTTAAAATATAAAGTAACTAAATTTTTTTTATTGTTAGAGCAATGTTTTCCTACTATAATAAGAATATGTACGTATTTTAGTAGTCCGATGCAGAAATTATTTTATTGTGACTTGGCATCCCTGTGATACTTCAGTGAGGATAAGAAATAAGAAAGCCACCACATAGTGTGTATACTTGTCCAACGAGAATGTCTCTGATAATAACCCTTTTGTAGGACAGGAATGACATTAAACTAGTGTGAATGTCTATTCCAGTTCCGGCTAGATGGGGTCAGGGCCCATTCTGGTAGGCTGATGTCTACCAGTGTCATACCAGTTGCTAAACATAATGAATACCATCCCTTCAACAGAGCTGGTTCCTCCTACTAAACATCCCTCCTTCAATAGGCCACCATTTCTTTATTGACAACACCTCCATCCTAGACTTAGCTCAAACTTCTCAACACCACTCCATATCTGGCCCAACTTTAACAAGGGCACAGAATTGTTACATAGTACTAAATAGAGCAGCTTTCCATTCTGCTGTCTTCCAGCTCTGGAACTTTGGGCAGCTAATTAACTTCACTTTGCCTGAGTTTTTGCACTTTTTAAACACCTATGTTGAGACATAATTCACATACCATGTACATTAGGTTCTCCAGGGAAAGTGAACAAACAGAATGCATGCATACACACACACACACACAAACACACACACACACACACACACACACACATATGTTTAGAGTGAAAGAGAGAGAGATTATTTTAATGCATTGGCTCATGTGACTGTAGGGGCTTGGAAAGCCCAAAATTTTCAGGGTAAGCTGGCAGGCTGGAGATCCAGGGAAGAGATACAGTTAGAGTACAAAGACAATCTGCTGGCAGAATTCTTTCTTGCTTGGGAAGGTCGATCTTTTCTTATTAAGGCCTTCAAGTGCTTGGATGAGCGCTCCCACATCATAAAGCTTAATCTGCTTTACTCAAAGTCTACTGATTTAAATGTTAATTTCATCTAAAAATACTTCCATATCTAAAATAATTTCTTACCAAATACATGAGTACCATGGCCTAGCCAAGTTGACATGTAAAATCAACCATCACACTGTACAATTCACCGATTTAAAATATACAATCCAATTGTTTTTAGTATATTCACAGATATATGCAACTATCATCACAGTCAATTTTAGAACATGTTCATCATCCTTAAAAAGAAACCTCATACCCTTTTTATATCATCCTCCTATCTCTCCATTTGCCCCAATCCCAAGCAAACACCAACCTACCTTTGTCTCCATAGATCTGCCCATTCTGGACATTTCACATGAATGAAATCACGTAATATGTAGTCTTTTGTGACTGACTTCTTTCACTTAGCATAATGTTTTCAAGGTTAATCTATGTTGGAGCATGTATCAGTACTTCATTCATTTTTATGGCTTAACGATATTCTATTATAGGGTGTTACCACATTTTGTTTATCCATTCATCTGTTAGAGATATATGGGTTATTTCCATTTTGGGGCTCTTATAAATAATGCTGCTATAAAGAGTCATGTACAAGTTGTTTGTGTGGACACATGTATTTATTTCTCTTGGGCATATACCTAGAGTAGAATTACTGAGTCACGTGATAATTCTATGTTTAATCATTCGAAAAACTTTTAGGCTGTTTTCCAAAACAGTTGTACCATTTTACATTCCCACCAGCAGTGTATAGGGTTCCAATTTCTTCATGTCCTCACTAACACTTGTTAGTACCTCAGTTTTTGATTCTAGCCATTTCAGTGGTCGTGAAGTGGTATCTCTCATCGTGGTTTTGATTTGCATTTCCCTGATGACTAATGATGATAAAAACTAGTATCTTTTCACATGCATATTGATCATTTGTGTATCTCCCTTGTAGAAATGTCTATTCAGAGCCTTTGTTCATTTTTTAGTTGGTTTTTTGTCTTTTTGTTATTGAGTTATAAGAGTTATTTATACATTCTAGATACAAGTCTCCTATCAAATATATGACATGCAAATATTTTCTGCCATTCTACGCATTATCTTTTCACTTTCTTGATACATCCTTTGAAGTACAAAAGTTTAAATGTTGATGAAGTAGAAACTATCTATATTTTTCCTTTGTTGCTCATATTATATTTAAGAATCTTTTGCCAGAACTGAGGGCATGAAGATTTACCTATATTTTTTTCTAAGAGTTTTATAGTTGTAGGTGTCACACCTAAGTTTATGATACATTTTGAGTTAATTTTTGTAGAAGGCGTAAAGTAAGGACCCAACTTCATTCTTTGGCATGTGACTATCTAGTTGTTCCCAGCATCATTTGTTGAAAAAACTATGCTTTTCTCATCGAATGTGGTTGAAACCCTTGTCAAAAGACTGTCAACTAATGAATGACGCATGGTTTTATTTATAGACTCTCAATTTAATTCCATTGATCTATATGTCTATTCTTGTGTGAGTACCACATTGTCTTGATTACTGTTGCTTTGCAGTAAGTTTTGTAATACTGAAGTGTGAGTCTTCCTAATTTGTTTTTCTTTTTTAGGATTGTTTTGGCTATTCCATCTACCTTGCAATTCCGTATGAATTTTAGAATCAGCTTGTCAATTTCTTACAAAGAAATCAGGTGAGATTCTGATAGGAATCACATTGGCTCTGTAGATTAATTTGGGCAATAATGCCATCTTAACAATGGCAATATTAAGCCTTCTAACCTATAATTGTAGGATATTTAGAGCTTTTTTAATTTTTTGGCAATGTTTTGTTATTTTAAGAGTATAAGATTTGCATTTTTTTATACTTAATTTAGCCTATCTATTCTTTGTGATGTTACTGTAAGTGGAATTTTCTTAGCTTCATTTTCAGATTGTAGTAAGTGAAGTCAGTTCCTTTGGGAAGAGGTTAGTAGCTTTGTATGGCCCACCTCTCCCCCAGGCAAAATCTCTGACCCAGGGTTCTGGAGGTAGAGCTGGGGATAAATGGCACAATTCTCTCTGACACTCCTCTTTAGAAGTTGAGTACTAGGTGGAGAAAGGCAGTAGCCTTTCTTCTCAGCTTGCCTCTCCTGCCATGGAACTACCACCTCATGCACTGGAGGAAGGATGATAGGGTCCCAATATCCTCAGTGGCACTGCACCCAAAGTAGGGCCTCCATTGCACTAGCAGGATTTGGGCATTAGAAGGAAGCACCCACCTCACGACAACATAAAACAGAAACTTAGTCTCAGCAACAGCTAGCTGGGGGCAAAATGAGAAATGCCGACAACCTGCTTCTCCCTAGAAGAAAGTCTTGTGCTCTTGGCTGTACCAGACTGGATTGGAGTCTTTGGTTGGCAAAGCTGGGAGGGAGGAGAGAGGGAGTGGTCTTGGTTCAAATACCACCGACTTTGCTTTTCTTATAGGATTTTATAGATTCTATTGGATAGATGTTTATTCATTTGCTGTATTCTTTTAGGACAATTTCCAAAGGTTTTAAATGGTTGTGTTTTTATAATTCTCACTAGTTTCACTGGGAACAGTTCTGATAAGGTCTTCATGCTGTCCAACCAGGGTATATATTAAAATTTCCTCATTTTAAAAATGGGGATAATAGGTTTGTTTGATTTTTTTCTTGCTGATTTGCCTGAGTTCTTTATAGATTCTAGTTAATAGCTGTTTATCAGATATGTAGCATGCAAATATTTTCTCCCATTCCTGTAGGTTGTCTATTCACTCTGATGATTGTTTTCTTGGCTGTGCAGAAGCCTTTTATTTTCATCAGGTTCCACTTATTTATTTTTGTTTTTGATGTGATTGCTTTTGGGCTCTCCTTCATAAATTCTTTGCCTTGGTCAATGTATATAAGAGTTTTCCAACATTTTCTTCTCGAATTCTTATGGTTTCATGCCTTAGGTTTAAGTCTGTTATCCATTGTGAGTTGATATTTGTGAGAGGTAGAGGTGCAGATCCTGTTTCAGTCTTCTACATGTGGCTATCAATTTTCCCAGCACCATTTATTGAATAGGGATTCTTTTCCCCGGTGTATGTTTTTCTCTGCTTTTGCAAAGATCAGATGGCAATATTCAGGATGGTTTTATGTCTGGGTTCTCTGTTTCATTCCATTGTTCTATCTCTTTGTTCTTGTGCCAGTATCATGTTGTTTTGGTGACTATAGCCTTGTAATATAGCTTGAAGTCTAGTATATTGATACCTCCTACTTTGTTCTTTTTGCTTAAGGTTGCTTTGGCTATATGGGGTCTTCTCTGGTTCCATACAAAGTGTATGGATCTAGATCTGCAAAAAATGATGTTGGTATTTTAATAGGGATTGCATTGACTCTGTCATTAAAAAGTAGGCAAAGAACATGAACAGAAACTTTTCAAAAGAAGACAGACTATTGGTCAACATACATAAGAAAAAATGCTCAACATCTCTATCAGGTAAATGCAAATCAAAACCACAATAAGTTATCACTTAACTTCAGTGAAAATGGCTTTTATCAAAAAGTTCCAAAACAGCAAATGCTGGTGTGGATACAGAGAGATAGGAACACTCATACACTGCTGGTGGGACTGCAAATTAGTACAACCTCTATGGAAAGTAGTATGGAGATACCTCAAAGAACTAAAAGTGGAACTACCATTTGATCCAACAATCTCACTACTGGATATTTATTCAAAGGAAAAAAAGACATTTTATAAAAAAGACACTTACACTAAAATGTTATAGCAGCACAATTCACAATTGCAAATATGTGGAAACAACCCAAAAGCCCATCAATACATGAGTGGATTAATAAAATGTGGTATATGTACACCATGGAGTACTATATAGCCATAAAAAATGGTGAACTAATACCTCTTGTATTAACCTGGATGGTATTGGAGCCCATTCTTCTAAGTAAATTATCACAAGCTTGGAAAAATAAACACCACATGTGCTCACCATTAAATTGGTACTAATCAATCCACACTTATGTGTACATATGAAAGCAACATTCATTGGGGATCGGGCAGGTGGGAAGGGAGAGAAGAGGAATGGGTAAATTCAGGCCTAATGGGTGAGGTGCATGCTGTCTGGGGGATAGGCAAACTTACAGCTTTGGCTCTGGTGGTGCAAAGGCAATTTATGTGACCAAAGTGTTTGCACTCCCGTAATATCTAATGTAATAAAAATTAAAACATTAAATTAAATTAATAAAAGTATATTCTCATAATGGGTAACTGGAGTGTGAATTGTTTCAATTATTTTTTCAAGAAAACTGGCAAATGCTATTAAATTAATATGCATACCCTTAAAAATGGGAATAATAGTTCCTATTTCATGGGATTATTGTGAAGATTAGTTAATACATGCAATGTGCTTATAACGAATGCCTGCCACAGAGTCAGATACTATTAATAGCAAAAAATTTTAGAGTGTTTACTCTGTTCCAGGCACAATTTATTGTTTGTTAATTCATTTATTTCCTATAATGCCTTTTGGAATAGGTACTCCCGCAAAGCCCACATTTTAACCCAATGCTATCCTATTTATATAAGATAGATACCTACATCTGCATCGACATATATGCATAGAGAGATTTTCCTCATGTGTGAATAGAAATTTCCTCTGGGTGGTGGGATTTTCATAACTTTTACTTTTTCCTTCCAATATTTTGAATTGCTTTTTAAATATTTACTTTTTTATAATGAGCATGTATCATAACTAGAAAGAGTAAAATAAAAATCCTAGTGCAACTCTGTAGGCAAGAGCAAAGCTAAGTTAAGCTCTTTGTGATAAGTGACACCTAGTAACAAGGGTAATTAACTTGAACCTTTGTATTATACAATTTTGTACCTTGCTCTGACTTCCATAGCATGTTTTATTATGCAAAAATGAGAAATCAATCAAAATATGTTCTATTAATGTAATTAATTATATTTTGTGCCAAATGAATTAGGGAAAATTCTATATTATTCTATTCTATATTATTCTATATTATGCACTGTTTCTCTCATTTTTTTCAAGCCTGACAAGAGCCTGTTTCTTGAGTCCGTAAGCATCTACCACAGCTCACCTCGGGATTGCTACCTAATGTGCAAATTTAATTTCTAGAAGAAAGCATTCAACCTGCCCAGGGGTTTCCCTGTTCTCAGTGTGACATCTAACACCACAATCTTCCTAAATAGCTGGAGACAGTGAGCTGTCCAGTACTTGCTTTTATCCCTTCAAGTAAGACCTAGAGACTTAGTTTTACTGAACAAGAAAACATACAGAAATAAATCATTCATGTCTTTTTGAATAGACTTACAAAATATGCTGCTTTTTTTTGCTTTTTTTTTCTAGTTACTATTTAATAAAAGGTAACTAAAGCACAATTTTGCTATAGGAGAATGAGACAAAAATGACATCTGATTCAAGTAATTTCCAAATGGAAAATAAGACAGAATGAAAATTTCTTCAATTTTATAATAGCTAAGCTGAAGCTACTTAAGAACGTGGTGATAATTTTCAATACTACCACACCAATGAGTGTTTTAAATACTTGTAATTTGTCCTGATTTATCATTCTCTCTTTTATTAGCCAATCTCTTTTCCTGCTAATTTGAAAAAGAACTTGAACACCTTTAATTTATATTAAAGTAAATGCCTGTGATCCCAGACCAAATTTAAAGGTTGAATGGTTGTGTATTATTGGAATGCTGGATCCAAGGAAAACTTTTAGATTAAGTTTACGCTGAAAAATTAAATTAATAATTTATTTATCAAATGCTTGTTTTAAATTTTTGAGTGACAAGGAGTCTGAAACACAAAGTAGAATATAAATCCTGAAATAATGTGCAAGCCATCAGACTTTGGCAAAGAATATCAACATGACCCAGATGCATGATATAGTGCTAAAGATTTTAATCAATAAAAAAAGAAAATACTTCTAACAAAAAAAAACCTAAACTCTGTTATAAGATTTTGTCCATATATTTCAGAATTTAAAGTCCAGCTTTTTAATGAACTTGTTTTTTCCCTAGACTTATCATTAATTATCTAAATCCACACAGTCATAAAATTGTGGAACTGAGATTTCAATTGAAGACTATTTATAAGAGTGAAAATGTTGAAAACAACCTAAATGTTAAACTCTAAGGCTTTGGCTAAATAATAAAAGATAAAATCATGCAATGAAATATTATCCAGCTATTAAAAGCATTCTACTGACGTAGAAATCACAGGAAAGCAAGCTATAAATACCTGCTAAACTTACAGTTCTGTTTTAAAAACTGCAATATATATACATATGAAAATAGATTAAAGGACATACTTCAACCTTGTAACAGCAGTTTTCCTTGGAAATTACATGTATTCTTTATTGTTTTTATTCCTTTTTTAAGTTTCTGATTTTTCCCCCCCACAGTTGTATTAGTTTGCTAGGACTGCCATAACCAAGTACCACAGACTGAGTGGTTTAAACAACAGAAATTTATTTTCTCAAAATGCTGGAGGCTGGAAGTCCAAGATCAAGTTGTCAGCAAGGTGGGTTTCTGAGGCCTCTCTCCTTGGCTTGTAGATGGCAGTCTTCTCCCCATTGTCTTAGCATGGTCTTCCCTCTGCGTGTGTTTATGCCCAAATTTCCTCTTCCCACAAAGACACCAGTCATATTGGATTAGGGCCCAATCTCATGACCTAATTTTCCTTATATTACCTCTTCGGGAGTCTAAATACAGTCACATTCTAAGATATTGAGGGCTAGGACTTTAACACGACTTTGGGGAGACACAATTTAGCCCCTGACAACAATGTTCCTATATTCCTTTTGCAAAGAGAAATATAGGAGTTTCATTTCAGCAGAATAGAGAGGGGAAAAGTCCAGCCCTTTCTCTTAAAATGCCAACTCTAAATTAATTCATTGGTCTTTTTGTTTATAGATGAATCTCTTTAAGGCTTGGCTATTAGGAGTCTGTTCTTCCAAATCTCTCTGTCTAGCCTTTGAAGCTTTGGCCTAGACTCAGTGAGGTGATCACCCCATCAAGAGACTGCCCAACTGCAGACATGTACTGAGGCAGCTGACCAGTCCATTTTTGGTTTGCTTTTGAGCTGCATCAGCTTCCTTAGCAAAGAGGCCCCTCATTTCAGTTTTCTTGATAGAAAAAATTTTAATATAATGTTAGAGAAAGCAAAAATTGCAATCTGAAACTTATGAAGAAACTATAATCATGTTCTCCATGATTCCTCAGTATGTAAAAAGAAAAATGAATTCAAGGAAAGTTTTTCCAAAGCCAATGAAGACATGTTCCTTCTGTTTGCCTGCATTCTCTTAATATTGCACCATTAACAGTGAAACCTTGAGAAATAGACGGGGAGGGTCTTGTAATCATAGATCTCTCGAAATTTCTTGACTATAAATCGTCCTTCTGGAAGATTTGTTTTAGTCAAAGAAGAGTGGTGTGGGCAGGGAGGGGTGTGTCAGGAGGAGTGGAGAATTTTAAAAGAGCCTGAAGGAGCAGCAGTGAATACAGAGAAAACTAACGGAGTGGGAACCCTGAAAGAAGGAGAGATCAGATTTACTTACTATAATTGAAGAGCCATGGACCACATTTATTTGCATGTTCTCTAAAATATGTTTGAAATAAAGGTCTAACACAAATCCCAAAGAATATGTGTTTCTCATAAATTCATAAAATACATTTTTATTACACATATTTCCAAAAGAGTACAGTTAGTTAGAGCAAAATAAATGGGAAAATATTTTTATAACACTCCACGAAAATCTTTTGCGTTTCTTCTTTTAATGACACATGCTAAGTCATAAAATATTTCCAGGTCATTTTTTCAGTGGCATTAACTTGTCTAATTTGTAAGTAAAGAGATTGGGAAGGTTAGGAATAGTTGAGTACACCAAACTAAACCATGGCTTCTCATTAACTTCATTTGTGCTTATAAGATAAAGCTTTCTTATTTTCAGGAATAAAGCAGTCGGTTTATAAAAGTGTATACTTATTAGCAACTGGCTTCATATCCACCCAGATGTAAATTTATAATTTCTGATATCGATTGAATTCAAATGAACTTGAGATATCTAAAATGTTTTTGACAACTTAAAAACATCATTAAAGTATGAATTCAATACTTTAATAAAAGTCCTCAATCTAGAAAGTGAAGTATTCAGTCTTAAAATTATCTTGAATACAGATCTGCCCTAGGAAAACATCCACGTTTGGCAAAATCATTGAATATGAACATAAAAAGAGAGCTGATATGTGTAAAATGTAATTCTAACATCAACTCCTCTTTTAATATTTCAAGTACTGCAGAACTTTTTTATCGTAAATAAACCTTCAAAAGCAAATCTCTTATAATTTGTTTTTCTTCCACTTATACACCATGTAAGCATTTTGTTCATTGGTCTCTAGCACGGCTCATTACTGTGTTCCTCTATCCCTCTTAATACAGTCAATTGTTCGAATGGCCAAAAAAGAGAAAATGAACAATGACTGTCTCCACGCTGGACTCCTCGGCGCCTAAGAGCATTTGTTATCTAAAACAGGACATCATCTCCGGTCGTATATTTTATTTGAAAAACTTTTAGGCTTCATCAAAGCCACACTTAACATTAAGTTCGTGGGTGGCAACATAGATTCTTTTCTAATTTAAAAAGGACCTGGATAACTTTGGTGCTTCTCATGTCCCAGAAATATTACTCAACACAGATTACGGTAAGAAGCAAATGACCTAAGTGTAATTGCAGCCTCATGACATGATGTTCGCCGTTACTTGTGTAGACTACTTCTTGTAGGATTTAGAAATCACCTTTCAGAAAAGAACTGGGGAATTTGCAAATGAATGAGAAAGTAGCCCCCGCACCCCCAAGATCAAAGCTTTGCTTCATCTGGTGTCAAATTTTTTCTATAGTTAAAACTAGTTATTAAACACAATAGAATCCTAATTTATGACATATTTCTGGACTATTATAAGATAATTCCGGGATGTGCTGTGGTGGCTGAAACTGAGAGCAGCTGAAGTAGGCAACAGGGTGGCCTTAAGAATTAGTGAAATAAATTTTTTGAATGGGCTGGGGAAAACATGGGCTGTCCAGAAGCTAAGTGTTGCATATGAAAATAATGTTGCAGGGAGTCAGGAAATCTGACAAAGTGAGAGTCTGAATTACAAAAAACAGGCTCTGAATTCTTCTGAAAAGAACATTATTACAAAGCCCTGTCTCTTATTCCTTGTAAGGGTGGGCCGTACAAGCACTCCTTTAGCCAAGGATAAAAATAAGAAGGCTTTCAGTTTCTTTCAAATTTCTGTTCTGATTTACTATGGCAACTATATCTTTGATGATTCATGTATTTATGCCATATGTGTATGAGTACATTTAGGCAAGCTAATCAGAATCCATTTTGTGTATTGCATTTACTGTATTCATTTCTTTTAAACCCATCTGAGTAGAAAGTAAGCTCCAGAAGACTTGGGAGTTTAGTTTGTTTTCTGCTGTTTATCCAGCACTTAGGACAGTGACATAGAATAGCTGCTAACTACCTAGGCCTTGAGTGAATACATACAATGAGAGCATAATTCCTATGTTTGGCAAAATTGAATATTTCTAAAATTAGTCAATCAATTATTATAATGCACTCACTCTACCAACTGCACATGTAATTTTAACTAGTGTATGCCAGTGGTTCTCTCACTGGTAGAATGTCGACATGGAGAAACTTTGTCGTTTACTCATTTTAAAGCTCTTAAAATGTGGGTCCTTCCCCCACAGTTTGCATAACAATAATAATTGACATTTCTAACATGTAATGGTGTATATTACATGATAGACACTGTTTTAAACATGTTGCAAATATTTTAGCTCGTTTAATCCTTACAGGTACCCCATGAGTTAGTTACTATTATTATCCTTTTTGTCTTTCAGAGGAAGAAATCGATAGAGAGGGAAGAGATTTAAAATCTGTAAGCGATTTAAAATCTGATAAAGGAGAGGAATTGCATACATACCATGATCCACTATCAACAAATATTTGCCACTGTTGTGCAATATGCTGCAGTGGGAGGAATTTGTCTGATCTACAGAATGAAAATCATGATTGCAGTATTGTTTGGAAAGCCAAGGGAAATGAAAATCCCAAAAAATTTAGGATCGTGGACAGAACGAATACTACAGAAAGATGAAGGTGAGGTGGAGAAGAGGCATTGAGTTTAGCTTTTAGGTATTCAGTGGGGACTCAGTGGGAGGCCTTATGTTACATATAGTGACTAAGAGCCTTTTCTCTGGATTCAAACTGCTTAAGTTCAAATCCCAGCTCTGCCGCTCAGTAACTCTCTTCCCTCTCTGTCGATTTCTTCCTCTGAAAGACAAAAAGGATAATAATAGTAACTAACTCATGGGGTACTTGTAAGGATTAAATGAGTTAAAATATTTGCAATATGTTTAAAACAGTGTCTATCATGTAGTATACACCATTACATGTTAGAAATGTCAATTATTATTGTTATCAAAACTGTGGGGGAAGGACCCACATTTTAAGAGCTTTAAAATGAGTAAACAACAAAGTTTCTCCATGTCGACATTCTACCAGTGAGAGAACCACTGGCATACGGCTGCTTAGGTTTAGTTGTGTGAGTCTAAGGGAAGCAGCGCATGTTAAGACTTACTAACTATAACCTCCTCCTGTTCAGCAGCTTCGGGCTTGATGCCTGGTGATCCCTGCTTCCTGCTAGTCACTGCTTTGTGGGATCCTCTCCCCAGACTGTTGGCTACACATAGTGACTTGCTTCTTTTATTTTTAAGATTTTGTTTTTTAGAGCAATTTTGAGATCACAGCAAAATTGAGAGGAAGACACAGAGATTTCCCATATATCTTCTCCCCCATACATGCATAGTCTCCCTCATTATCAACATTTGTAACATTTGTTACAGTTGATAAACCTACAATGAAACATGTTTATCACTCAGAGTTCATAGATTACATTAGAGTTCACTCTTGATGTTGAATGTTCTGTGGGTTTGGACAAATGTATAATGACATGTATCTAAAATCATAGTATCATGCAGAGTAATTCCACTGTCCTAAAAGTCCTCTGTGTTCTATCTATTCATCTCTCCCTCCCTCCTAACCCCTGGCAACCACTAATCTTTTTGCTATTCCCATAGTTTTGCCTTTTCCAGAATGTCATATAGTTGGAATCATACAGCACATAGCCTTCTCAGATTGGCATCTTTCACTTAGTAATATGCAGTTAAGGTTCTTACATGTCTTTTCTTGGCCTTATCCTTATTTTTAGCACTGAATAAAATCTCATTGCCTGGATGTATCACAGTTTATTTATCCAGTCCCTTACTGAAGGATATCTTAGTTGCTTCCAAGTTTTAGCAATTATGAATAAAGCTGCTGCAAACATTCATGTGCAGGTTTTTATATAAACAGAATCTTTCATCTCCTTTGGGTAAATACTAAGGAGCACAACTGTTGGATTGTGTAATAAGATTATGTTTAGTTTTGTAAGAAACTGCCAACTCTATTCTAAATTGCTGCACCATTTTGCCTTCCCACCAGCAATGCATGAGAGTTCCTGTTGCTTCATATTTCACCAGCATTTGATGTCAGTGTTGCAGATTTTAGCCATTCCAATTGGTTTGTAGTGCTATCTCACTGTTTTTAATTTTCGTTTCTCTGCTGAAACATGATGTGGCATATCTTTTCACATGCTTATTTCTGTGTGTATATTTTCTTTGGTTAGGTGTCTGTTCAGATCTTTTACCAACTTTTTTATCCTTTTTTTTTTTACTGTGGAGTTTTAATAGTTCTTTGTACACTTGGGGCAACAGTCCTTTATCAGCTATGTCTTTTGCAAATATTTTCTCCCAGTCTGTGTCTTGTCTTTTCATTTTCTTGATGGTGTCTTTTGTAGAGCATAAATTTTAATTTTAATGAAGTCTAGCTTATTAATTCTGACTGTCTTTTTTTTTGAGAGGGTCTCACTCTGTTGCCCTGAGTAGAGTGCTGTGGCATTTAGCTTAGCTCAGAGTATCCTCAAACTCCCAGGCTAAAACAATCCTCCTGTCTCCGCCTCCTGAGTAGCTGGGACTACAGGTGCTCACCACCATGCCCAGCTAATTTTTCTATTCTTAGCAGAGACAGGATCTCACTCTTGCTCAGGCTGATCTCAAACTCCTGAGCTCAAGCAGTCCTCCTGCCTCGGCCTCCCAAAGTGCTAGGATTACAGGCATGAGCCACTGCATCCAGCCAATTCCTGCTTTCATGGATTATGCCTCTGGCATTATATTTAAAAAGTCATTGCCAAACCCAGGGCTATCTAGATTTCTGTTATCTTCTATTAGTTTTATAGTTTTGTGTTTTACATTTAGGTCTGTAATTTCTTTTGAGTTAATTTTTGTGAAGGTGTAAGATTTGTGACTAATTTTTGCATGTGAACATTCAGTTGTTTCAGCACCATTTCTTGAAAAGACTCTTTTCTCCATTGTTACCTTTATTTCTTTGTTAAAAATCATCTATATATCAAGTTGAGAAGAATTTGCACCTTGCTAATATTAATTCTTGCTACCGATGAACATGAAATATATCTCTATTGATTTAGTTCTCCTTTGATTTCCTTCAACAGAGTCTTGTAACTTTCCTTATATAAGTCTTGTACATATTTTGTTAGATTTATACTTCATTGTGGGGGGTACTAATGTAAATGGAATTGTGTTTTTAATTTCAAATTTCTTTTGTTCATTGCTGTTATATAGGAAAATGAATAAATTTTGTATATTAATCTATATCCTGGCTGGGCGTGGTGGCTCATGCCTGTAATCTTAGCACTCTGGGAGGCTGAGGCGGGTGGGTCATTTCAGCTCAGGAGTTCAAGACCAGCCTGAGCAAGAGTGAGACCCCATCTCACTAAAAAAATAAAAAGAAATTAGCTGGACATCTAAAAATATATAGAAAAAATTAGCCGGGCGTGGTGGCACATGCTTGTAGTCCCAGCTACTTGAGAGGCTGAGGCAAAAGGATTGCTTGAGTCCAGAGTTTGAGGTTGCTGTGAGTTAGGCTGACGCCATGGCACTCTAGCTGGGGAAACAGAGTAAGACTCTGTCTCAAAAAAAAAAAAAAAAATCTATATCCTGTAGCCTTACTAAAATTACTTATTATTTTCATGAGGGTTTTTTTGGTCAATTCTTTCAGTTTCCACATAGACAATCATGTCATCTGCAAACAAAGACAGTTTGATCTTTTCTTTCCAAGTCTGTATACCTTTTATTTCCTTTTCTTGTCTTATCACATTACTTGAAACTTCCAGAGCCATGTTAAAAGGCAGTGGTGAAAAGGGACATCCTTTCCTTGTTTCTGATCTTAGTAGAAAAACATTTAATTTCTCACCATTATGTTCACTGTAAGCTTTTTGTAGGGATTATTTATCAAGCTGAAGAAGTTCCCCTCTATTCCTAATTTACTGAGAGTTTTGATCATGAATATGTGTTCCATTTTTTCAAATGCTTTTTTTTACCTATTGATATGAACATGTGATTTTTTTTTCTTTAGCCTGTGGATGTGATGAGATACATTAATTGATTTTCTAATGTTGAACTAGTCTTACACTTGAGATAAATTCCATTTGATTACAGAATATAATTTTTGTTATACATTGTTGGATTTCATTTGCTAATGTTTTGTTGAGAATTTTTACATCTACATTCTTGAGAGATACTTTTCTGTAGTTTTCTTTTCTTGTAATATCATTGTCCGGTATTGTCTGACTGTGGTGTCAGTGTAATGTTGTCCTCATAGAATGAGTTAGGAAATATTTATTCAGCTATTGTCTTCTGAAAGAGACTGTAGAAAATTGACATAATTTCTTTCTTAAATATTTGGTAGAATTCATTAATGAATCCGTCTGGGCCTGATGTTTCTATTTTGGTAGGTTATCAATTATTGATTCAACTTCTTCAATAGATATAAGCCTACCCATATTATTTATAGGAATACCTCTTTTATTGTTTTATATTTTATTGCACTTGGCAGATATTGAATATTTTACAAATTGAAATTTTGTGGCAAACGTGCACTGAGCAAGTCTGTCAGTGCAATTTTCCAACAGCATGTGCTCACTTTGTGTCTCCATGTCACATTTTGGTAATTCTTGCAATATTTCAAATTTTATTATTATTATTATTATTACATCTGTTATGGTGATACATGATCAGTGATCTTTGATGTTACTATTGGAATCGTGCCACATATAAGGGCACCACATATAAGTCAGTAAACTTAATTGATAAATGTTGTATGTGTCTGACTGTTTCAGGGACTGGCCATTGCCCTATCTCTCTTCCTCTCCTTGGGCCTCCCTATTTCAATATTTAAGACACCATATTGAAGTTAGGACAATTGATAACTCTATAATGGTCTCTAAGTGTTCAAGTAAAGGAAGAGTTTCACGTTTCACACTTTAAATAAAAAGCTGGAAATGATTAAGCTTAGTGAGGAAGGCGTGTTGAAAGTCAAGATGGTCCAATAGCTATGCCTCCTGTGCCAAACAGTTAGCCATGATGTTAATGCCAAGGAAAAGCTCTTGAAGGAAATTAAAAGTGCTATTCCAGTGAACATATGAATCTCAAGAAAGTGAAACAGCCTTATTGCTGAGATCGAGAACGTTTTAGTTGTCTGGATAGAAGATCAAACAAGCCACAACACTGCCTTAAGCCAAAGCTTAATACAGAGTGAGGCCCTAACACTTCAATTATATGCAGGCTGGGAAAGGTGAGGAGGCTGCAGAAGGAAAGCTGAAAGAAAGCCAGCAGAGGGTGGTTCATGAGGTTGAAGGAAAGAAGCCATCTCTGTAACATAAAAGTGCAGGTGGCACATGAAATTGAATGCAGAAGCTGCAGCAAGTCATCCAGAAGTTCTAGCTAAGATAATTAATGAAGGTGGCTACACGAAACAATAGATTTTCAATACAGACAAAGCAGCTTTCTGCTGGAAGAAGATGCCATCTAGGACTTTGGTACCTAGAGAAGAGAAGCCAATGCCTGGCTTTAAATCTTCAAAGGACAGCCTGACTCTCTTATTAGGGGCTAATGCAGCTAGTGACTTTAAGTTGAAGCCAACGGTCATTTACCATTCTGAAAATCCTAGGACCCTTAAAAATTATGTTAAATCTATTCTACCTGTGCTCTATAAATGGAACAACGAAACCCGGATGTCAGTACATCTGTCTATGACATTGTTTACTGAATATTTTAAGTTAATTGTTTAGACCTACTGCTCAGAATAAAAGATTCCTTTCAAAATATTAATGCTCATTAATGATGGTACCTGGTTACTCAAGAGCTCTGATGAAGATGTATAAGATGAATGTTGTTTTCGTGCCTGCTAACACAGCATCCGTTCTTTAGCCCATAGATCAAGTAGTCATTTCAACTTTTAATTCTTATTATTTAAGAAATATATTTTGTAAGGCTATACCTGCCATATATAGAGATTCCTCTGATGAATCTGGGGCAAAGTAAATTGAAAACTTTGTGCAAAAGATTCACCATTCTAGATGCCATTAAGATCATTTGTGATTCATCGGAGGAAGTCGAAATATCAACATTAGCAAGAGTTTGGAAATAGTTGATTCCAGTTCTCATGAATGACTTTGAAGGATTCAATATTTCACTGAAGGAAGGAACTACAGATGTGGTGGAAACAGAAACAGAACTAGAATTAGAAGTGGGGCCTGAAGATGTGAGTGAAGTGCTGCAATCACATGATAAAAGGTGAGTGGATGAGGAGTTGCTTCTTATGGGTGTGATTTCTTCTGATGGAATCTACTCCTGGTGAAGATGCTGTGAATATTGTTGAAATGACAACAAAGGATATAGAATATTACATAGATGTAGTTCATAAAGCAGTGGCAGGGCTTGAGAGAATCGATTCTAATTTTGAAAGAAGTTCTACTGTAGGTAAGATGCTGTTAAACAGAACTGAATACTACGGAGAAATCTTTTTCTGAAAGGAAGAGTCACTTGATGCAGAAAACTTCATTGTCTTATTTCAAGAAACTGTCACAGCCAACCTTGAGCAAGCACCACCCTGATCCGTTAGCAGCCATCAACACTGAGGCACGATCCTTCACCAGCAAAAAGGTTACAACTTTCAGAGGGTTCAGATAATCATTAGCATTTTTAGCAATAAAGTATTTTTTTAAATTTCAAAATGTTAAGGGAGTACAAAGGGTTTTGGTTACATGGACTGCTTTTGTAATGCTTGAGTCACAGCTGTAAGTGAGCCCATCACCCAAATAGTGCTCCTTGTACCCATTAAGTAGGTTTTTGTCCTTCCCCTTCCCTTCTTCCCCCCTGCTTGATTTCCACTGAGTTTTATTTCCTTCTGTGCACATGTGTTCTCATCAGTTAGTTCCAATTTAATAGTGAGTACATGTGGTGTTTGTTCTTCCATTCTTGAGATACTTCACTTAGGAGAATGCTCTCCAGTTCTATCCAAATTGTTGTAAAAGGCATTAATTCATCCTTTTTTATGGCTGAGTAGAACTCCATGGCATACATATACCATATTTTATTAATCCACTCATGGATTGATGGGCACTTGAATTGATTCCACATCTTTGCAATTATGAATTGTGCTGCAAGAAACATTTGAGCGTGGATGCCTTTTTGATACAAAAACTTCTTTTCTTTTGGGTAGATACTCAGTAGTTGAATTTCTGGATTAAATGGTAGGTCTACTTTTAGTTCTTTGAGGAATCTCCATGCTGTTTTCCATAGAGGTTGTACTAATTTGCAGTCCCACCAAAAGTGTATAAGCATTCCTTTCTCTTAGCATCCAGGCCAGCATCTGCTGTTTTTGGACTTCTTAATAAAAGCCATTCTAAAAGCAGTAACGTGATCTCGTTGTGGTTTTAATTTGCATTTCCCTGACGATTAGTGATGTTGAGCATTTTTTCATATGTTTATTGGCCATTTGTCTATCTTCTTTTGAAAAGCTTCTGTTCATGTCTTGTGCCCACTTCTAATGTTTTTTTTTTTATTTGCTTGAGTTTTTTGTAAATTCTGGTTATTAGCCCTTTATCAGATGCACAGCTTGCGAATATTTTCTCCCATTCTGTATGTTGTCTATTTACCCTGTTGATTGTTTCCTTAGCTGTGCAGAAGCTTTTTAGTTTAATCAAATGCCATTTATTTATTTTTGTTGTGAAGAGTGAAACAGGACCCCTATCTCTCACCACTCACAAAAATTAATTCAAGATATATAAAAGACTTAAATATAAGGCATGAAACCATAAGAATTCTAGAGGAAATGTAGGAAAAACTCTTCCAGATATCAGCCTAGGCAAAGCATTTATGAATAAGACACCAATGGCAATCACAGAAGCAATAAAGTATTTTTAATTAAGGTATGTACATTTTTAGACATAATGTTATTGTACACTAAATAGACTATAATATAAACGTAAATTTTTATATGCACTGGGAAACAAAAAATTCATGTGACTCATTTTATTGAAATATTCACTTTATGACAGTGGTCTCAAACTGAACCCACAACATGTCTGAGTTATCCCTGTATTTCTTATTGTGTGTTTGTCAGATTGCATCTTTGAAGGAATTGGTCCATTTCATCTAGGTTATCAAATTTGTGAGTGTGGATTTGTTCATAATATTTTTCATTATCCATTTAAATGTCCCTGGGATCTGTAGAGATGGCCCCTCTTTTATTTCTGATATTAGTAATTGTGTTCTCTCTCTCTCTCTCTCTCTCTCTCTCTCTCTAAGTTAGCCTGGCTAAAGGCTCATCTATTTTATTAATCTTTTCAAAGAACCAGTTTTTGGTTTCATTTATTTTTCTCTATTGATTTACTGTTTTCAATTACATTTATTTCTACTCTAATTTTTCCAGCTTTATTGAGGTATGATTGACAAAAATTATATATACTTAAGGTATGAAAATTGATGTTTTCATTATTCTAATTTTTTTCTTCTGCTTACTTTGGATTTAATTTGCTCTTATTTTTCTAGTTTGCTACAGTGGAAGTCTAGATGATTGATTTTGGATCTTTCTTCTTTTCTAATGTATACATTCAATGCTATAAATTTCCCTCTAAATACTGCTTTCACTAATTCTACAAATTTTGATAAGTTATGTTTTCATTTTCCTTTGTTTCAAAATATTTTTCAAATTTCTCTTGAGATGTATTTCTGTGACTCATGTGTTATTTAGAAGTTGTTTAATATCCATGTATTTTGGGATTTTCCAGTTATCTTTCTGTAATTGATTTCTAGTTTATTCTATTGTGACCTGAGAATAGATATTGTATAATTTCCATCATATTAAATTTGTTATGGTATGTTTCCTGGCCCAGAATGTGACTTATCTTGGTGATTGTTTCACATGAGTTTGAGAAGAATGTGTATTCTGTTGTTGTTGTCCACTATATCCAGCTGATTGATGGTGTTGTTGAGTTCAACTATGTCTTTATCAATTTTCTGCCTCCTAGATCTTTGTTTCTGATAGAAGGATGTTGAAGTCTCCAGGTGCAATAGTGGATTCATCTATTTCTCCTTGAAGTCCTATCAGCTTTTGCCTCATGTAGTTCGATGCTCTGTTGTTAGGCACATACATTTTAAAAATTGTTGTGTCTTCTTGAAGGATTGACCCCTTTATCATTATGCAATGCCCTTCTCTATTCCTGATAGCTTTCCTTGCTCCCTGCTGCGTCTGAAATTTATCTACTCTGGTATTCACATTATATACATATGCTATAGCTCTTGGATATTTTACCCTTTTTTTCAATCTTTATTCTGTTTGTTTTTCAGTTTTGGAGGTTTCTATTGATATATCCTCAAGTACAGAAATTCCTTCCTTGGTTGTGTCTAGTCTACTAATAAATAATCAAAGGCATTGTTTATTTCTGTTAATGTTTTTTTTATTTCTAGCATTTCTTTTAGATTTTTTTTCTTAGGATTTTAATCTCTCTGCTTATATCACCCATCTCTTCTTGTATGGTGTCTACTTTATCTATTAGAGTTTTTAGCATATTAATCATATTTGTTTTCAATTCCCCATCTGATAATTCTAATAGCCCTGCCATGTCTGGTTCTGATGCTTGCTCTATCTCTTCAAATCGTTGTCTTTTTGGTATTGTTGTTCTGTTTTGTTTTTGTCTTTTAGTATGCCTCGTAATTTCTTTTTGGAGATGGACATGATGTATTGGGTAAAAGGGACTGTGATAAATAGGCCTTTAGTAATGTGTTGGTAATGTATAGGGCGAGGGAAGTGTCTGTAGTCCTGTGATTAGGTCTCAGTGTTTTAGTGAGCCTATGCTTCTGGACTGTGAACTTCCCATGTGTTTCTCAGGTTTTTTCTCCCCCTTGGACAGGATAGGATGGCTAAAGTGGGCTGCAGTTGGATTAATTTCCTTCTCCCATGAGGAAGCCTAGAGCTTGCTGAAGTTGGATTTTTCCCTTCCCACAGGTCAGTTACGTTCTGGTAAAACCCCAGGAGGCTGGGCTATGGTTAACCAGGTTCTCCTAAGGCCAGATCTTGTTAAGAAAAACAGATTTCCTTGGTGTATTTCAAAATGTTTTTTTCTCCTCTCCCTGCTGGAAGCAGAAGGAGCTTTTTCTCTACTATTTACTGTGAGAACTGGTTTGAGATTCTGGAGGAAAAACTCACAAAAGCATGGGGGTCCTATGTGTGGGTCTCCCAGGAGTTTTTAACCTCTCAGACTTGCCTGAAGCTAGCCTCTAGCAGCAGTTCATCATTCAGAGTTCAGGTTTTCCTGCCTCACTCCACTGGTCCCCAAAGTGGTTTTTGCTCAGGTATGTTGTTATTCTCCATATCTGCTTATCTATCTCTCCAATTTTGGGGGCAACAGTTTGCTCTATGACCTCACTTCTCTTACATATCTAAGAATATTTATTGATTATTTAGTTTGTTCAGCTTTTTACTTTTTGTTAGGATATTGACTTCTGTATATGCAGAACCAGATACTGTGACTTGCTTCTGACGAACAGAATACAGCAAAAGTAATGGGATGTCACTTCCATGATTAGGTTACAAAAGACCATCCCTTCCATCTTGTTACAGCTCTCTTTCGCCGACACTCTCCTTTGCACTTTTGCCCTCTCCCTTGCTCTATGAAGCAAGATGCCATGTTGTAAGATGCTGTATACAGAGAGGCCCCGTGTGGCAAGAAGCTGAAGGAGACTTCTAGTCAACAACATGTGAGGAACTGAGACTTTGGTCCAACAGCCTGGAATAAACTGAATACTTCCGATGACTAAATCAGTGAGCTAGGAAGCAAATATGTCCAGTCAAGCCTTCAGGTAACCGTAGTCTTATGAGAGACCCAGAGTCAGAGGACCTGACTAAGCCATGCCTGCCTGGATTTCTGGCCCACAGAAACTGCGAGATAATAAATGTTGCTCTTTTAGTCCACTAAGGTTTTGGGTTAATTGTCAAGCAGCAGTAGATAACCAGTGCATAATTATAAGGAATACATTGTAACTAGTTTCTCCAGTGGGCAGATCTTGTGAAGAACACAGTGCTCTAGTGTATTTTGAAATGATTTTTGCCATCTAGCATGCACATGCACATGTGCAGACACCCTTACATATGCTTATAATGCTTCATAAAATAGTATTTATTCTTCCTGTATAATGAACTCAGATATTTTCTGTTCCATTAATTTTTTTTATATAATAGGGACACTGATTTGATCTCATGAGTCACAAATAAGTTGAAACAATTTGAAAAACACTGATTAAGAATGTGTAACTCAGGTCTATTACTTAGTCGTTGGGTATCTCTGACAATTACACAACCTATCTGTGTGTCAGTTTCCTAATCTGTAAAATAAGGAAATAGGAAAATATAGGATGGTCTTGAGGATTAAATCAGATAATACGTGCAAGGCATTTAGCACAGAACTCTGCATATAAACAAGGCTAATTATTCATTGACATTAATAATAATTTTATTTGAATGAAAAATTTCTCTATGTCCACTTAACCCTGGGACAGAATTAGTAATTCTATCCATTCTTGTTGAGAACAGTAAGAACTTTTTACACTCTATTATAATCACTTATTTTTCTATCATTCTCTCTTTTACTCCTATCCCATTCCTACTAAATTATGAATGCCTTGAGGGAAGGTATTTTTTCTAATTATTCTTTGTCTCTTCAATACATAATATAATTCTTGACACAGAATAAGCAGTCAGTAACTATTGAATGAGCAAATGAATGACAAATGAATGAATAAATGCTCACACTCACAAGATTACCCATGTAGTTTTTAACACCTATAATTATTAGAAAGTTATACCTTTTAGCAAGGCAAAAAATCTGCTTTCCAAATTCTCCTTTCCCTGTCAAAATGAGCTCATTATAAGTCTATTTTCTGCTGATAACAGTTCTTCTATTTTTCCCCCTAAATTTTCATGTAGAAAAACTATCAGATGGGAGAATAGGATTTATAATTCCAAATAATCTGAATGAAAAATCCCAAGTTTTTCAGTGATTCCTTACTGCCATCTCAGTCATTCTCCCCAGAAGTATCACACTTTCCTAGCATTCCTATTAAAATCCGATATTCAGTTTAGAACATGTGAGGGCAGGCAAATATGCCATATAGCTCTCATTGTCCTAGTCTTACATTACAATTCTGCTAGTGTGTTCCAAAATTATTTTAACCTTTCTTTTGATAAAAATGTAATAACCATTCTTACAAAAATATCCATTTCCTACATACTTAATTATTTTTTAAAATGCAGGTTCAATTTTTATTTATATTAAATTACATTAATTAAATATTTGGTCTTGCAGTTTACAGTCATTAGAAGACTTTTGGAATCCTGATTTCCTCATACTGGATTAACCAGATTTCTCAGCTAATGTCATTGGGAAAATGCAATAAGCCTATCTTCTGTGTTGCATGACTGTAACTGATAAACTTGTTGGACAGGATAGGGAAAAGTAATGTCTCAGACACTATACCGTAAGTTGGTATCCAGCCCCATTAATCAACACTCTGGCTAGAATTCAACTGGTGACAAATGATTCTATACTCAATTATATCATGCATGTCCAAAAATTTATTATGACAGACTATGCCAATTGTTTTGATTTAATGGAGATATTTTAAGGCATTCCCATAGAATTACCATTTTATACCTGTGTGGTCAGACTATTAAAAAGCAAATAAGTTCTCTTCAGCATGGCCTCTTCTTAGTAAACCTACACTGGATTCTAGTCATTACCTTTCATAAGAGCCAGAAAACAATTTATAATACATACTAAAATTTTAAAGAGGATCAAAATTAAAACTCAATGGTCTGTATTTTTGGAAACTGTTTTTATGTTCTTACCATTGGGAGAATATTTCCTATATTCTAGTGATTGTTAACTCTTTTTTAATAATTCTACAGAGATTTGATAATATTTAAAAATGATGTATAAATTCTTTTCTAATAATTTCACATACCCATTCCCTTTGGCTAAATTATTTTTGTTTACTCACTTCATTTGTTGATATTAAATATCATTCAGATATAACAACTTCCATTTTCAGCTATGATGGAATTATTTTGTAGCAGAACAATGCTCCTGCCAAGAACAATTTAAAAAACAAATTGCACACACACTCACACACACACACACTTTGCATATATAACCTGTAAGCATCGGAGAGCATCAGAGGGAACCAAGACTTGAGGAGCCACAGTCCCAGAAAAAAAGAAACCACAAAGCACAAAGAGGTGAGGAGGTAAGTCTGCAAGCAGCACACATCTTCTCTTTGGGCATCTGCCAATTACTGACAGGACAAAACGTCAGGAATTGTGGAGAAGGTCACCACTAAAATGGAAAGAAACCATCAGGCTTTTTGGCAATATGCCAGGGTTAGAGAGGGGGGAAAAACGGAGTTCTAGGATGCCAAGGAAATCAGAGTTTAAAGGGCAAAGATCATGGCAAGAAAGGAGGTACAGAAAAGTTAATCTGGAAGTTGGTAGTTTTTTTCAAAGCAGAAGGTAATTGTCAGTAGTCTTTCAGTGGTAAATAGAAAAAGAAATTGTTTGGGACATGGCAAGGTGAAACTCTCAGTAGGAACCTGTGAAGCAGACATAGCTTTGTAAAACTGCAATGTAACTGAGTTCGGTCAGTCCCAAATTGGGTCAAGGTACTCTGGTTCCATTGTCTGTCTACCGCTGATAATGTGAGTACTCTGGCAAAAGACAACATCATCACAAGCTTCTCAAATTTTTATATACAATGTCCACCATTTAATAATAAGTTGCCAAACATATGGAGAAATAAGACAAAAACAATGGAAACAGCTCATAATTGACCCAGTTATTGAAGTTATCAGAAATAAACTTTAATTTTTAATATCATGTTCAATAAAATAATTGAAAAGGTAGAGAATTTTACTAAGTAAGTTGGAATTGAGTTTTTAAAAGAATCAAGTGAAGTTTCTGAAACTTAAAAATGGAAAAATTGAAATTAAGAACTCAACAGACAAGTTAAATATCAGACTTAACACAACAGAATAGATGCTTAGTGTACTGAAAGATAAGTCAGTAAGATGTACCCAGCTAAAAAACAGAGAAGAAAAGGGATGAAAATAGGACAAAAAGCATAAACTACATATGGAATATGATGAAAAGATATAACCTGTAAGACTGGAGACCAAGTATAGTCAAAATGATCTTGAAGACAAAGATTGAAGCTGGAGTACTTATACAAACAGATATTAAAAAATTATGGCAATTAAGACATTGCTGTTCCATAATGAAAGACAACTACACAAATAGAACAGAAGAGAAAGTCATCTAGAACAGACCTATCAGGTACATTCTCATGTCATAACGATGACAGTGCAGCAGGTAATGGGAATTTTTTTTTAATGAATGATGTGGAATCAGATAGATATTCATAAAAGAAATAATGAAATGAGATGGGTTATAAATTTAAAGGTGGAAAATAAAATAAAAGATTTCAGGAGGAAAATGGAGAAGATCTTCATGGATTTTAAATAGTCAACGTTTCTTAAATAGGACAGAAAATCATGAATATAAAACAAATCGATAAATTAGACCATTATGCAGTAATCATGTTCATTAAAAGACACAGTTAAGAGGAGTGACATCAGCCAGATGGCCAACTAGAGGTTCTTATAATAAATAGACAACTGCATTTTGAAAATAAGTAAAGGAGAGCACTAGGGTTCAGCAAAGGAGTAGCAGAAATTCTGTAGAAAACAGAAACTCAAAATGGCTACATACAAAAAAGATGAAAAAACCTTGCCTCTGCCAGTAGCACAGCATACCCAAGCCAAACTGCTGCTATGCCCTAACCCCTGAGGCCAAGCTGCTGCAGAGCCACTCCACCCCTCTATCCCAATTGGCCCTGCCCTTCAGAGCCCAAACTGACTCAGTACCCTTCCCCCTCAGGGAACTAGAGCCTTGGCTAGCCCATGTAGCTTCACCTTCTGGAGTTGAGATTATGTGGTGCCCCATGTGCCAGGGAATGAGAGCCTTGGCTGTGCAGTTCCACCCCACCCTCTAGAACAAACAGCCACAGAGTCCCACCTCCATGAAACTGGACTAGCCTTCTGGAGTCTGAGCTACTGAAGCACCCTGCTTCCCAAAGGACTTGAGCCACTGCTGTGCTGCTCTCCACCCAATCCACAGCTGTGTTCCACCATCCCTGGGGCCTTGCTGCCACTACACCCAGTTTACAAAACCTGGGATACTGTCATGTCCCACCATCCTAGGATCCACTGCATGGTACCTCATGCCCTGGGGCCTGAGGTGCCATTGTGCACTGTTGACTCCAGAACCTGAATTGCAGCTATGACCTGTTCTCTGGGGTCCAAGCCTCCAAAGTGCCTCTTCTTCCCTGAAGCCATTCTGCTGCTACACTCTGCCCCCAAGAGTCAGAGACACAGCTACATCCCTGCCCTCTGGGCCTCAGATGTTGGGGTGTACCTCAGAGTCACAGACCCCAGATTTGAAGCAATTTATACCACCTATGCCTCAAAAAGTAAATCTGTACCTCAAGTCCCAGGTGCCACAATTGTTTTGCAAGACCCTAAACTCAGGATCCCAGGTCCACAGCCACTCTGGACATCTGTGCCCTGAATCCTAGCACCACTGCAGCTGCTTATGGGCCATGCCAGGCCCAATGGTAAGAGAGAACCCCCAGTTAAAACTTTCCACTATGGGGAAGAAAAGAATAGGAGGTCCTCTAAAGCTCTGGCCACTGAGGACCCTAAATAACTTATGCTGCCACCACCATTGCCACAAACTCCTGAAGCCTGGACCCCTGAGATATCTGCAGTTATTACTGATACTGAGCACAACTGAAGAAGGTGCATGGAGACTATACCACTGCTCCCATCCAGAGCCAGAGCCACCACACTCTGCTCAATTGGTATCCTCAAATCAATCTACAGGCAAAAGTTTTTCCCTATAAAATTACTCTGTGAAGTTTGGAAGATGTCACTGCTCTGCCAGATGCACAGGCATCAATACAGGGACGCAAGAAACATGAAAAATCCAAGAAAACATGACCCACCAAAGGATGGTGTCAAATAATTCTTCAGCAACTAATTCCAAGAAATGAAAATTTATAAACTTCCTGAAAAGAAATTCAAAATAATGACCTTAAGGGAACTGAATGAGATTCAAGAGAATCCAGGCAGACAATTCAACCAAATCAGAAAGATGATTCATGATCAGAATGAGAAATTCAACAAAGAGATAGATGTCATAAAAAGAACCAAAAGAAATTTTGGAGCTGAATAATTCAATGAATAAAACAAATGAACTAGAGAGCTGCAACAGTAGACTAAATAAAGCAAAAAAAAAAAAAAAGAATCCGTGAAGTCAAAGATGGGTCTTTTGAAATTAGGCAGAGGACTAAAAAAAGAGAAAAGAATGGCAAAGAGTGAAGAAAGCCTATGGAACTTATGGGACACCATTAAGCAAACAGATGTTCTCATTCTGGAATTTTTAGAAGGAGAAGACATAGAGAAATTGTCAAAAACCTTAAGTAAGGCCGGGCGCGGTGGCTCACGCCTGTAATCCTAGCACTCTGGGAGGCCGAGGCAGGCGGATTGTTTGAGCTCCGGAGTTCGAGACCAGCCTGAGCAAGAGCGAGACCCCATCTCTACTAAAAATAGAAAGAAATTAATTGGACAGCTAAAAATATATAGAAAAAATTAGCCAGGCATGGTGGCGCATGCCTGTAGTCCCAGCTACTTGGGAGGCTGAGGCAGTAGAATTGCTTGAGCCCAGG